>OMPB01074244.1:3316-14034 GCA_900312615.1 Stylephorus chordatus | reverse complement strand
CTCTGGTCTGATATGTATGAATTTGTGAATTGAACTGAAAGAAGTTAAGGAAGCAGTCGGGGAGATTGTTGTTCCTGTAATGAAAAACAAAAATGATAGTTTGGAACTTATTGATATCAAAGATGTTAAGAATACCAAGTCTGAAAAATAAAGGGGAATAGCTAGCCATTCTGTCGGAGTGAGTGGCTAATCTTACGAAGCGTTTTTGAAGCAGTAAGAGGTTGTTAAGATTGCTCTTGTATGTGCTTGCCCAAACGATATTGCAGTATGAGATGTATGGAAATATTAAAGTATAATATAAATTGAGAAAGAGTTTTAAAGATGGCAAGTTCCGTATTCGTCTGATGACACCAATATTCTTTGCAATTGTATTAGAAATATAAGAAACATGATTTTTCCAAGATAAATTTTCATCAATTAAAACTCCGAGAAATTTGGTAACCTGAACCCGATTTAGTGTATTATTACATAGACTAGTTTTACTGGAATTAATTACTTGTGTTTTGAGTTTTGGCGTAAATAGCATGTATGAGCTCTTTTTGATATTAAGAGAGAGCTTGTTGGCTTTGAACCATTGGTCAACTTTGCATAATTCAACATTCATTGTTTCTATTAGTTTATCGGTCTTTATGTGAAATATATATATTGGTGTCATCGGCAAATAGAATAAAATCCACATGATTAGACACAAGATGAAGGTCATTGATATAAATAAGAAATAATAACGGCCCAAGTATGGATCCCTGGGGAACTCCACAGGTTATATTCATATAATCAGACTGTATTCCATTCCAAGAGACATACTGCTTTCTATTTGACAGATAACTTTTAAACCAATTCGTTATCAATAATACCATAGCATTGTAATTTCCTCAATAATATTTCGTGATCGACAGTATCAAATGCTTTGGATAAATCAATAAAAACTCCAATGGTAGATTCATTGTTGTCAAGAGCTTTAGCAATGTTGTTGGACAAGTAAACCAGAGCTTGGGATGTTGAATGTTTTTTTCTGAAACCATATTGATGAGAGTAAAGGAAGTTGGAATGGAAAAATTATTTGATAACCTATTATAAACAGCCCTTTCTAAAACATTAGTTAGACAGGGGAGAATGGAAATCGGTCTGTAATTAGAAAATAGAAAAGAATCATCTGCTTTAAATAAAGGTATTACTTTCGCCCATTTAAATTGATCAGGGACCACCCCTGTATGTAGGGATCTATTCAGTATGTGAAGCAAGGGTTTTAATATGGCTGGGAGGCATTTTTTTAAGATACTAGCTTTAAATTCATCATGACCAGCACTAGCTGATTTAAGATTGGAGATAATGTCTTCTAGCTCAGTTTCAGTTATAGAATTGAAAATGAATGGATTTCTAGATGAAGATTGTATAGACTGGTAACTGATAGGGGTTAGACCCTTAGGAATCCAGGACTTTGACAGTTTGTTATTTTTTGTTTGAAAAGGAAATGATTGATCAAAGGCTTTGGAGAGGATGTCATTAAATGAATTAAATGCCATATCGGCATCCCTCTCATTTATAACCACCATCCAATCAGTTTCTGAGAGGCTTGTGGTAAACTTAATACAATTGTTGGAATTAAAATTTCTAAAAGTTTTAGTTCCTTCACAACTGGTACCTAATGAGGCGCTCAAGATATGAAACACTGGTAAGTGGTCAGATATGTCAGCATACATAATACCTGATACCTCAGTTGATAACAAATTAGTGAATATGTTATCAATTAATGTTTTAGTTGAAGCAGAGATTCTTGTAGGCTTGACTATGAGTGGATAGAATGAAGTGTGGAGGTGGTCGATGAAACATAGGGATTGGGGGTTAAAAGAGATTTATGTTCATATCTCCCAATAAATAACACATTTTCCCCTCTTTTGAGATCTTGGCGAGGGTGGAACATACCCCACGGGTTTTTTTTAGGGAGTTGTTCCTTGTCCTTTGGAGGGCTCCGGGCTGGGGGTGTCGTTAAAAATGTGGGCCTGTAAAGCCCTCTGAGACTGTAAAAGTGATAAAAGGCTATATAAATAAAAATACTTTACTTTACTTTACATAGACTATCAATGAATAACTTACCATTGGAGTTTGGAGGTCTATACATACATCCTATGATGATGTTATTCTTTAAGGAGGGTATACTTATTTCAACAAAAAGAACTTCTGCTTCCTGAGTTAGAGATTAAATCAGGACGAGATGAAAAATTAAGATTATCTTTTATAAACAATGATACACCGCCCCCTACACGGCCCACTCTAAAGCTAGGGATGTGGTTGTATCCCTTTATTGAAAACAAAGCAATTTTGTCACTATTCAACCATGTTTCTGTTATACCCAGTACAGTGAATGTAATGGGTAACAGAGATAAATATTCATTAAGTTTGTCAAAATGTTTTGGTAGACTTCTTACATTCAAATGGAATGTAAGAGGAAAAATTACTGTCATTTCAAATATTATTATCAGAGCAAAGCTTCTTAAGAGAATCCTCATTGAAGTCGTTACTTGTTATACTTTTATCATTTGTGTCAAAAAAAATTCTGTCTGGGTCTACATTAACAAAAGGCAAAAGTTGTTCATTGAATACAGTAAAATCAATGGGAGGAGTAGTTTGGTTCGATGTCAGATCCATAAGAAGTTGGGACAATTAAAAAAGAAAAAGTCAAAGTAAAAATACAAAAAATGGAAGAATAAAAATTGTTCGTCAGCATTCAAGATGTTGTTGGTGAACGAGGACTTCACTTATTGCGCAGATTGAATACTTTTAATGTGGACAAGACACTGGTGGCTTTATTTTACAAATACTTTATTGAGTCTACTTTAACCTTTTGTTTAATTTATTGGTATGGGAACCTTACAGGGGAAAATTGTTTGTTCAATATTGTTAAAGTAGCCAGGCAAATCATTGGCACGCAGCCGCTTTCATTAAGAGGTATCTATGACAGACAGGTTTTGCAGAAGGCACAGTCCAACTTGGTCAGTTCTGACCTCCCATTCTTGGAAGAATTCATCCTTCTGCCCTCTGGGCGGAGATACAGGTCCCTCAGGGTAAAAAGCAATAGCTTTAAATCTTCCTTTGTTGTAATAAATGCGTTTAATTTGCACTAAACCTTGACTGCACTTCTCGGCACTTCATCATAGCTAACAAGCCTAAGCCAGTTTGATACTTTTAACGAACAGCTACATTTTTTGGTTGTCTGCTGTAACTGTTGTGATTAATGTTCCATGTCCTCTTCTAGGTTGCATTTGTGTTTTTTCCCTCTATTGCAAAGCAAATTTCCCCCTGAGGGACAATAAAGATTTTAACTGAACTGAATTAGACACCATGAAACAAGAATTTGACTTTTCGCCTTGTAAGCTCATAGCCATTGTAATATTATTCACCAATTCAACAAAGTACACCAAAAATGTCAAAGATCTGTTATTAGCTGATCCAGTACATCCAACTTTAATCACAGTAACTTTCTCTACAGCACAATTCTTTCAGTGTCTTGATGACAACAGCCCATTCCAGCCCATAATGACATGCTTGTGTTCTTCCTCATATAAATCCCACGATGGTCAAACACACAGCTGGCAAGCCTCTTTCTGTATCTTCATCGCGACCCAAACAAATCTAGAAGGATCCAATCACATTGCCCCTATGTTTTATTCCGTGCTAATGTCCTGTTTTAATTTCAGGTGTATTAAGAACCACATCAAATAGTGATGGTAGATGTGTGCGTATGAGTATAGACAGACATTTAGCATACATGCAGAAGTATGTGATGGTTTTATACAAAAAAACAATAATAATATGCAACAATAACTCACTGTAATTGAACAATGCTAAGAATTCTTTTTGAGGTTTGAAACAGCTGCAGAATTTCTAAGAAAGTCTGTGCAATGCAGTCATCCTCTCTCTGCATACCGTGAAGACACAGAGGGAAAAGCATAATTAACCAAGCTGTCACAAACAGACTTCCTTTGAGTTTTTCTTTTTTTGTTTTTGGGCTTGAGAGGGCAACGGGGAAGAAAAATCAGCGTTGAGCAATGAGCACAAATCCCAGCGTTCCGTTTGTTCTCTGGCAGATTTCGTCTGACTGGAAAGAGATCTCCCGGGGTGGGTGCTTTTTCACTTATAAGGCAATCCGCCCCGGCTCATAGGAGAAAGAGTAGAGAACTACGTAACCTCATCACAAGAAAGGAGAGCAGGAAGCACACTAAAGCCTTGACAAAAGATTTCAAATGCCACGACTGGGAAATAAAGGAAAGTTCCCTCAACGATAACAGGGGAAATTACTTGTTTTGGTCACAGCTGCAGGTCTTATCTCACAACAACTGGAAAGTTTACTAAATAGACCTTTTCTTAATAACATATAATGTGTCGCTTGTATGCTGTGATTGTGTCGCCTGGGAATATCAGCATAATTGCCAGTCACACCTGCAACACACCGAAGATGATGCGGATGCTCTGACCTGTCCCCAAGGTTTCCTGCAACCAAAGCTGTCGATTGTCACTGAACCCGGGAAGTGAAAAAGAGTGGATTTGCTATTTTTAAACCTTTGCACCTGGCTATGCTTTGGTTCAGCACTCTGTAGAAGTTATGACTTACCCAGACACATTCATAGCATTCATTCATGTGTATTTTGGCCTAATTGCAAATCGCTCGAGATGGAGGGAGGGTCTGTGAGAGAGGAGAGAGGAAGGAATGAGAGGAATAACAAGAGGAGACGAACCAGAGCAAAGCACGGCATTTAACTGGACAGTATATGTACAGCAGCGTGCACAAAAACCATAGATTTTGTATTTGTGCAATTCGATTTTATTTTTATGCATGCATTATTTTTCCTGGGGATATACAGCTTGTGGTCGTAGACTGGAGAAGTGCTACATAAATGCAGCTCATTTACCATTTATCTTATACATAATGCATTAGTTTGTACGTTTTATTTAACGTACCCATCTCTGTGGGCACCCCGCCGCTGTGCTCTGACCTCAATACAGGATTAGCTTTTGCCCTTGGGAAAGGTACGTTCTGGTGATGACCGCCGCATGCGTATGCAGGGCAAAGTCAAGGACAAACAGCAATGTTTTGGGATAAACTACTGCTGCTGCTGCTCCCAACGCCACAGCTCCTCTCCTTTCAGAAACAATGGGCCTCATGCAGCAACCTTCTCTTAGACGTTTCTAGTTTCTCTTTACAAGAGAAGTCAACTCCAGATGCAGCAAACGTTCTTAACCATCCAAACCTGCTCTTACCCAGATGTGCTGAATGATGAATCACACTTGATCATACATTGGAGCTGCGTGGCAGATTGTTTGTTATTAGTATAGGAATTGCCCCCTAAACACTATATAAGGGCAGGTGTTGTGCTGTGTGCAAATACTCTGGCACATGGCCAAGAATTTATTTTTATTTATTTATTTATTTATTTGAGAAGGACAGTGCACATTAATGAACATTAGTAAACACCAATGTAAACATGCCAGAGTTAGCAAGACTGCTAATTTACATCCGTAGTCCCTTGGCAAGTAACATAGAAGTATAAAAAAATACAAACAATACAATTCATAAAATAAGACAACTACAGTAATATAAACTAGACAGAATAGAGAGATCATGATATAAAGTGCATGTTGTAAAGTGTAAAGTCTATGTGCAAAGTATAAATTCAACACGATTGATTGCGCGCAAGTATCATACATACATCACAATTGGAGAGATGCCACCAAAAAAAGGCAGTACGAAGAAGAACTTCAGCAGTATTGAAATCAACGTGTTAAATAAACTTAAACAAAGTAAAAATGTGATTTTCCAGTGTCAGTACTGGTGTTACAGGAAAATCAAAAACCCAGCAATGACAAAACATTAGCTGTAAATGGTGTTACCAGAGGAACTCACAGTAACTGCAACTAAAAGAATATGGTGTGACAGGAAAATGGAAGCAAAAAAACGCATTAATCTGTCTCATCAGATCTGTGTGATCTCTAAAAACATGTGTGTCAGGCCTGGATGTCATCTAAGAGCAGTATGTAAGCCATTCAGAAGCTGAACACACGCAACATCATCTAAGGGTTTTTATAGTCTTAATTGGGATCAGTGGACCAATAGTATTTATTTAGCCCACAAATCTAATAATCCAATCATTATAATTACTCTAAAACATATGATAATCTAAATTTCATTACATGATAGTCATGTGGTTGTTTTTTTATGTTCCTCAAATTTAAAACATGTTTCCTTGCATTGGACAAACAATTTGAGGACTGAAAACAATGTTTTCTTCTTATTCTTATGCATGGTTCTCTCAACCATGCATAAAATTCTCTCTTACGTAAGAAAAGAGCAAAAATAAGACAACATTGGTGAATCCCAGAAATCAATGGTTCCGAACATAATAAGAACGATCAAAATACGATCAAAAATAACATAGCCTGGCTTGGCCAATGACCATCCTGATCAGATCACGTGATCACATAAACGTTCTCACTATCAGTCCGGACTTTCTCCCATAGAACTTCATTACACCCGGTCAAAAAATGACTGGGCCAATCAGCGGCTGCGTTTTGACTGTGGTTCGTCCCACAATGGAAAACAGCCCCTGATTGGTCCATGTAGTTGGTGACGATATCCTCTTGTTAAGCCAGGCTATGAGGCTATGAGTACCCAAGCAGTACTTTAACTGTATTGTACTAAACTGATTTCATTCCACTGTGTAAAGAACAGAAAGCACATAGATAAACGCGCACACAGGCAACCACAGCCCCTGCATTCAACTGACCTCATTCTGGTGAATTGCTTCCGTTTGTGTGGATTGCTTTGATTCTGTCTGCCCCTGACATTGACGCTTGGCCTGTGTGTTGATGAAGATCGCAACAAGGCCCTCAGAGGCTCGAGCAGGGTGATCTGCTGACGAGCTACTCGACAACACACTTGTTCCTCATCGAGAGATGAGAGGGGAAAATAGAAACCGATCTATCGGATTCGCGGCTCTGCTACGATTACTTTCAAAAGTGGGCAGGCCCGTAGGTGAACGCCTCTGCAAAGCCTTATTTTCTTTCACAAACCTGACATCTTGGTAAATGGACTGCATTTATATAGCACTTTACAAAGCGCTTTACAGTTCATGCCGACATTCTGTCACTTTCACATTCACTCATTCACACACTGATGGCCAAGGTTACCATCATGCAAGGCACCATCTGCTCATCAGGAGACATTTGGGGTTCAGTATCTTGCCCAAGGACACTTCGACATGCAGACAGGAGGAGCCAGGGATCAAACCACCGACCTTCCGATAAGCAGACGACCCACTCTACCCCCTGAGCCACAGCCGCCCTGCAACTCAGACAATTTCAATAGTTTAAGTATATGAGAACCTTTTAAGGTTTTGCCTTGGATCTCTGATTTAAAGAATGTTGCAATTTTATAGTCACCCTTGCCCTGGATATCACTGTGGTATATTTAAGTAGTTTGAATCCACTCTTTTGTAAATAAAAAAAGATAATAATTTTAGTCAATACTATTTTTTTTCAAGCGTAGCCATAAATATTATACAATGACATCTGCATAGGATTTCATTACCATCATATTAGCTTATTTAATAAAACTACTTGCTTGCTTTTTAGTCCACCCATAGATGATACGATAGTGGGGTTTTAAATTCAACCCTGAAGACATGTATATTTATGTAAGGGATAAGGTACTGGGCTGGACATTAATACAGAGAGACAAAATATTGATTAGAATATATTTGATGTTTATTTTGTAGATTCAGCAAAAAAAAACAAAGTTTACCGGATGATTGCACGTGGTCCTCCAGAGTCTATGACCAGAACTGCGTCCCTAGCAATGGTCTGCTATTCATCGCAGCGGTCTTCTATCTGAGACTAGCTCTATTGAAATCTTGCTACGCCAAACAGATAGATATTGTTGTTGTTCATTTCCTTCTGACAAATGTACTTTTTGTAAGTCGCTTTGGACAAAAGCGTCTGCTAAATGCCCTAAAAGTAATGTAAATGTAAATAACCGACTGCTGAATGGCGTAATTGGCCAATCAGAATAGAGTATTCAACAAAGCCGTATAATAAAATGTTTTAACAGGTAACTGTGACGTGACTCTGCAGCCATGAAATGCAACAGAGATGGGACAGTGAGCTGAAAAGAGCCGTCTTGATTACCTCTCCTACCTCTCTCTCTCTCTCCCCCATCTTCCTCTCAGCCTTTTCTTACATTTTCTCTATTCAGAACTGTTTGTTCTGTATTCAAGGCCCTCTTACCCAATGACATTCACAAACAGAAGCATAACACACAAACACATAAACAGAAGCACACACAGAGGGGAAGAAATCAACCTCCTACATGTGGAATCACAGTGGCAGTTGTCATGGCAACTGCAGATGGAAACAAGTGGTTCATATTTCTCTGTATGTTAGTGTGCGATTAAGGAATATTTAAGTGGCTTGTGAACATAGAGACCGCTTTAAGATAAACACATCCGAGTTTCAACCTGGGCCACATTTTCTTATCTTTCCAACAATTTCAATAGTCTGCCTAAAACATGCTGAATAGCTTGGTTGTCATGACTTACCAGCACTTGCTGGGCTGCGCTATAATGAAATTGGGCAAGAAGACACTGGTTCAAACGACAAGTATATTTTTGTTAGCTACGAATACAGAATTGGATAAAACATAATTAAAGAAAAATATATATTTCATAATTACGCTGCTCCCCCGACTCATAAAAATTCAGCTCACAAGCTCACCTAAGTCTAGTGATAATGACCCACTAATGCAATAGGCTGTCAGTGGATTTACAACCAATGAAATTACACTAGAAAGAACTTAGCTCAGAGCTTCTATTCCAACAACCATAAGTAGTCAAATGGCTGCCTCAGGATTCAACATTGTTCAGCATAGCCTCCCCGGAGAGACCCATCACCTAACGTGTGATAGGGAGGTCTGTCTACAGGATCAGTGATCCAACACTGATTACTAAACTTTTACTAAACGATGACCCTAAATGAGGGTAAATGCTGGCAACCTGAATTCACTTTCCTGTTGCCATGTGGTGACACAACTTGCCTATAGGTAATAGTGAAATAGCAGCTGCAGATATTCTGTCAGAGAGGATCAATTCAAAACCATTTTTAAAGTGAAACAAACAATCGTGCTATAGTGCGTTTCTTCTGCCTAAAGATGATCTGGACATCCTTTTTTTATAATTTCTTGGAAAAAACTGACAGGGAATAGTTTATTGGTTCGTGCTTTGTTTAAAAATAACATCATAAAAAAATTATAATTCAATTTAGATAACAAACAACGGCCCCTTCTGACAAAACCATAACCAGGTAAGCCATTAAGCTTACCAAATCTGAATAGTAAGAACTCCAGTTGTTGTTTTAGTTTGAAACGCTCTTGCAAAATCAAGAATAAAAGAGGCTCTTCCCGTTTCCATTTAGAATAGCTGAGGTAGCTGTATCCTATAATCTGTTCCATGTATAGAACAGACGCGCCAAGCCAAAGGAGAAACCAGGTCAGGGTTCAAAGGCATATTCATAGTACTCTGCTGCAACAGATACAACAACACCCCTTTGTTACCTATGAGGGTGCATTTTGAGCATTTGTGAAAACAAAACTTTTCTCTTAATTGGGAAAGGAACTCTAAGGAATGCTTTTACTATAATGATGTAATCCTTATCATGTCTCTTTATGAATGAATTAGCTTTGACACAGGTATATATATATGCTCGCTTAGCAGACGTCTGCAGGTAATAGCATTGAAGGTAGAAATATTAACCACCTTTCAAAGCTAGGACTCTTTACATTGAAAACATTTTAAGGTTTGAAAATAATAACTACAAAAATAAAAATAAAAAATAATATTAATAAAGTGAATGAATCAATATACATAATCAAAATATATGGGGCTTTAACTTAACATTAATATAGTGTTTTCTCTTAAAATGTTTCGAGGTAGGAAATTGAGGTAGAAGGTCACATTGCCGGCCTACAAATCAAATACACAGCGGCAACATCCCATCCTGGTGTTGAACATCACATCACATTCCTGACCAGAAACATCACATTCCTGAATCACATCATCCACCTCAACATCTCATCCTCCACCTCAACATCTCATCCTCCACCTCAATATCTCATCCTCAACATCTCATCCTCCACCTCAACATCTCATCCTCCACCTCAATATCTCATCCTCAACATCTCATCCTCCACCTCAACATCTCATCCTCCACCTCAACATCACATCCTCCTCCTCAACATCTCATGATCCTCCACCTCAACATCTCATGATCCTCCACCTCAACATCTCATGATCCTCCACCTCAACATCTCATGATCCTCCACCTCAACATCCCATGATCCTCCACCTCAATATCTCGTCCTCCACCTCAACATCTCATCCTCCACCTCATCTCCTGGCCACAACCTCACACCCTTCAAACGTATACTAAAGAATTAAACGCAACCAGTTTTTAATTCATGATCTAAGCTCTGAAAGCTCGAAATCTAACTGGGCTTAAACAAATTGGATCAACACAGAGAGCTGCCCTCCGGCACTGCATTGTAAAGAGGATAGAGCAAAAGCCAATCAAACTAGCTAGCTCAGTGGGTTCTTGACCGATAGGCTCAACCCCCCCCCCCCCCCCCCCCCCCCCCCCACCACCCCCACCAACCCCCCCCCCCCCCCCACACGCGA
>OMPB01073716.1:0-11402 GCA_900312615.1 Stylephorus chordatus | reverse complement strand
CAGTTCATTGTCCTTGGTCACACCGAGGTTCCTCACCATCGGTGAAGGAGATACCGTGGTGCCCTCAATGTTGACCAGTAGGTCCATGTGAGGGCAATCTTTCCCAGGTATAAAGAGGAACTCTGTCTTGTCAAGGTTGAGCTTCAAGTGATGTGCCGTCATCCATGTGCTGATGTCAGCCAGGCATTCTGAGATGCGGCTAGCGACCTGTGAGTCCCTGGACGGGCGCTCCGGTCAACCACCTCAGCTGCCTGACTGATTCCACCTTCGCTGAGAGGAGGTAGGGGCCGCTCAACTAAGTCACAGCTCTTCTCTGTTCTGGCACCACAGTGGTGGAATGAGCTCCCTGTGACTGTCAGAACAGCAGAGTCTCTCCCCAGCTTCCAAGAGAAGACTCAAGACTCATCTTTGCACTTAATCTCCCTATAACTCCCATAACCTCCCCTCCCCCATTTATTAAAAAATTAAATATATAAATAAATAAATTGCACTTGAATGTTATATGTCTTGGCACTTGTATGTTCTGGTACTTAAAACAGAAATTAGGATTGCAACATACGTACACTATTATATTTTTTATTTTCCAAAAATAAAAATAAATGGAGGCCCTTGTTTACATCACATGGAACAAAAACCATTCATCAGCTGTTGTATGATAAGCACATCATGTTTCAATCCACAAGGATATAGTGTAGAATGTCAGCTCTTGTTCAGGGTTTAGGTTATCTTGGTTACCTTGGTTTCTTGCCAAAGTAATGGCAATTTCTCTATTCGAAATGTTAAGTCGTTATATCTTAATGTGTCAAGCCACTTGACATACTGTGTGTGCCCATTTTGAATATGTTGTATAAATGTCAAACTCCTTGTGTCAAAACATTCTTAAGACTGACTTAAGTACGGTTTACCAATTCAATTCAATAAATCTTTATTGTCCCTGGAAGGCAATTCTGGTGCAGCATGAAAAACATGAGAGAAACATACTGTAGCCTACAATAACAACAACAACAACAAAAACAAAAACAACACTATGAACAACAAGTAATAGCAAACATCAAGTTTGCAAAGTGCAATGAGTAAAAAAGAACAAATAGTGAGAATATTGCAAAGTGCAACAATAGGAGGTGGACTATAGTTCATGGTTAATAAGATAAGATAGAACTTTATTAATCCCGAATGAAATTCTTAATGGCAGCTATTGCCTTAGGAATGAAGGAGCCTTGATCTCTGGAGCACCTGAGCTTAGAGACCCTGTACCTCCGCCCAGAAGGCAGAGGGTGCAAGGGGTGGGATGGGTCGGTCAAGATGGAGGTGGCCTTTCTGACCAGGGGGCTATTCCATCAAGGCAGATAAAGGAAAATCCTGGCTTAATTTTGGTAAGTCTCGCTAATTTAAGTGAGAGTTCCGTTCAATTACTGTGGCTTATTGGACTTTCTGTTCAGTAACCATGGTAGACTATACCGCTGAACTAGCCTGCTCCGTAGCGGGCTAACTGTCAAGCTTCATTTAGCTGTGTTTCAAAGAATTTCCAACAGGCAGAAACGGAATCTCAAAAGACAGTTCAGTCCAAGTGTCTTTTCACACTCTCGCCATGTAATATATAATATATATGCTTCTTAGCAGATGCTTTTATCCAAAGCGACGTACAATACATGAGTGCATACAATTTCGGTACTGTAGTCCCATGGGATCGAACCCACAACCTCTGCATTGTTGGTGCCATGCTCTACTATGTGAGCTACAGAACATGTCTGTGTTTGGAAGCTTAAGTTCAGACCTTTTTCTCACAATGTGACCAAGCGTGAATTTACGTGTTTACTTTAGTTCCAAAGAACATATTAATAAAAATAAAACAATAAGTAATTTAATCTGTCAGCAATCAAGCCATCTCTCTCGCCTTGTTAATTGCGGCAGAATTGCCCTTTTTGGTGATGACTCCTTTATATTCTTTGTAGAGCTCCATCAGCTTGTCTGTTGAACACCACTCTATTATACAAACACTAACACTAAATATTTACACTAACTATACTAGTTAAACACTAACTATTGTACAAACACAATTTCACACGGCAGCACAATTCCCATCTGGAATTGCAGATTCATTCTTTTTAGAAACAGGTCTTTTATTTTTCAGTGACAGGATGGAGAAAAATATTTGGTCTGTCACTCATTTATTAGATGTATCTGGCAACATCTTACCTTTTAGGAATTCTTTATGAAACTGAATTTCCAGTGCAACTGTAAACAATATGTTAAGGTTATTAAAAACATACCAACTTCTTTAATTTTGATGGCTAAAAACACACTACCTCAATGTTCCCCTCCCCCCTCACTGGTAAATGATCTGTATTTATATAGTGCTTTTCTACTCTACTATGAGTACTCAAAGCGCTTTACAGTTCATGCCAACATTCACCCATTCACACACTGATGGCCAAGGCTACCATGCAAGGCACCATCTGCTCATCAGGAGCCATTTGGGTTTCAGTATCTTGTCCAAGGACACTTCGACATGCAAGACAGGAGGAGCCGGGGATCGAACCACCGACGTTCCGATAATCGGACGACCCACTTTACCCCCCGAGCCACAGCCACCCCCCCGGTGATGGATGGAAATGATTCCTCAGGTAAGAGTGATCTGTCTCTTTACAAATGTTGTATATCAAGGACCTCAGCTTCACATACCTCAGCCTACTTTAAAGAAATGATGCATTCATTTCTTAAACTTACTTTTACCTCCAAAAGTAGAGTTTCACTTCAATGTATTTAACCCTATATATCCTTCAGGAGAACTGGTTCAACTTTGATCACAATAGCTGTATATTCTGTGATGAAGAAATACAAACTACGGATCACCGTCTTCATAGCAGTACTTTCTGGTGTGATATGTATGATTGGCTAGAATCTAACATCTTTTCTCACTCTAATTTTACCAGAAATTATATTAATAATAAAATAAATAATAATGGGATGACATTTAGCACTTTGTCTAGATACCCGAAGCGCTGCTCGTTGAAGGGAGGAAACTCATCTCAACCACATTTGAAATTGGAATCATAATTTTTATCGTACAATTCTACTTCAATTTAAAAAAAGAAGAACACCGCTCTAGTTTTCACTTCTTTTTGCCACGTAGTATCTTCGTCTCGACAATCGCCTGTTCTGGGCTGCTTATGTACAGTAACTCCATGTGCGCGCTCAATACAATCTTGTTCAAGCCTGGTTTGAATTAACATTGACAATACACGGCTAAACTTTGTTCATAGAACGGCTTGAGCCCTAAGTGAAAGTCGACGTTAAATTCAAACCAGGCTTTTTCAGTTAAGCACAGATTTCATTAGCAGCGTTGATGGAAAACGCCCCCAGGTGTCTGATGGACAGAGCAGAGAGACTGAGCTGGGACACCCCTGTAATCAGATGTCCATCACCACTCTCTCTAGCTTTGTCTCGCTCCTCACCTCAAGATTCCCAAACCAGCAGATCAGGACAAACGTTAAAACTGATAAATAAAACAGAGTCATCACCGTTTTGCCCACATTTGTCCTCAGTAAAAACAGTCTTTGTTGTGCTCTGGAGTGGATGGCGTTTGTGTCGTCCTCCCATTCCAATTAAGGTTGTCGTTGATAATTGTGCCGGGGTATTTATAGGTTCTAATAATGTCAACTGTGTTGTCTTCTATGGCAGTCTGAGATGGTGTGGGTGGGATTTCCCTAAAATCAATCAGCATATCTTTCATTTTGCTTATATTGATCTTTAGGTAAGAAGATTTACACCGTTAGTAAAATCATCTAATACCTTCCTGTGCACAGATTGTTAATTCAAAGTTTATTAATAATAATATATTACGTGTTGCGTGTCCAAATTGCACCATATTCAACACTGCACGTCCATACATAGAGCCCTTCCTTTATAGTTCGATTTTCTCTCTCTCTGATATGTTGCTGCCCTGTAAGCTATTGCTACATTGAGAGCGCTGTTGCACAGAGCCGAGCGGTGGCTCGCTGTTCGCTTGCTTATTCAAAGTTTATTAATATTACACGTGTTTGATTAAATCCAATTTAAATAAAGAGAGGCCTTCCTTTATAGTTTGATTTTCTCTCTCTCTGATATGTTGCTGCCCTGTAAGCTATTGCTACTTTCAGTAAAGCCTTCAGGTTCTTACCTAGAGAGCTGAGCGGTAGCTCGCTGTTCGCATGCTTATTCAAAGTTTATTAATATTACACGTGTTGCGTGTCCAAATAGCACCAGTGTGAAGCAGATTGGATGAACGATTGTTGAGGTAATCCAAGGACAGCCGTACATCCATACAGACAGACAGTTCCTGTCTTACAGTGCGAGCGTGTATGCACGTGTGTGTGTGTGTGTGTGTGTGTGAGAATATGCCTTTTCTCATACAGGCTCATGCAACTGTCAGTATTACAGTATATACATTAATAGGGATAAAATACAGCCCTGAGAAGATCCAAGAGAGGAAATCCAAGAGAGATCATGTCTGATGAGCTCATCAGACAGGACTCCGTTAACTCTCACTCTCTGGGGTCTGTTTATAAAGAAGTCCCATATCCACCCCACCAAGAAGAGGTCTACGGTGAAACGATGGGCTGTGAGCTTCTCTGCCATGATACAGGGTTGTATGGTGTTAAAAGTGGAGAAGTCGATGAATAGGAGGCGAGCATGTGTTTTCCCTTGTTCAAGATGGTTATAAAGGAGGTTAAGTATAGTAAGTGTAGCTATTACTCCTATAGGGAGACTGCTTGGGGTCCAGCATGGCTTCTGTTTTGTCAATGATTATTGATTTGACGATTCTCTCAAAACGTTTCATCAGATGGGACGTGAGAGCAACTGGTCTAAAGCCATTCAGCACTAATAGAGTTCTACCACTAACACAATCAGAGCCAGGGCTTTTTCTGAGGTGGGTAATTTGAGTGATTTTAAAATCATAGACATCTAGAATAATTGGTTTTTCCAGTGGACATAAGTTCCAAACAGACCTAATGCTGCCAGAGGCAAAGTTCTCCTCTACATTTGTTTTGTAGTTGATTTTTGGCATTTTGATTTCCCGTTTGACCTCCCTATTGGCTGCACTCTCCCCCAAACACCTGTCTCACACTCTCACACATCAGCCAGCTGGTCAACATCATTAGAGGCTGTGTTTTTAAACATTTCCCAGTCAGTGCATTCAAACTCACTCAAGCACCTGCTGCTGCTGGGTAGATTAATCTGTCCATCTCTGAACCTCTGAGAGACAACTTTTTCCCTTTGTAATACGGTTTTGTATGATGGCAAAGGAAGTACAGCGGCATAATCAGCCGATCCAATCGGAGGACTGGGGAAAGCTCTAAGGGGATGGTGTCGTAAGATACATCCAATGTTTTGTTTCACCGCATGGTGCAGTCAACATACTGATGGAAGTTCAGAGATGTGTTGAGTTTGCACTTGTTGAAATCCCCTTTCAACAAGTTTGCATTTGTTGAAATCCCAAACATTTCTTTTTTTGAAAAAGTGAAATCACTGAACACTGAAAAAGTGAAATCAGAGCTGGTGCAGGGGCCATTAATGTATAATATCAGAGCTGGTGCAGGGGCCAGTAATGTATAATTCAATCTGGATTCCTGTTGAGGGGTACAGCTTCTATCTGACAGCCTACTACAAGTGGCTATAGCTGAGAACCCAAACGCCTAACTTTTAAATGCTTTGTATCTTGTGCTCTTTGCAATGGCAGCTTTTTATCCCCACATCACACGTTATATGAAGTTGGCCTTCATTTTCCAACAGTAGAAGGCCTATTGTGTCAAAGAAAATTTAAAAAGTTTGCGCTTGCTTGAAAAAAAAAAGAAGTTATTTATTCTTTTGCACAATGCCAATCAGATATTTCCAGCTAGTTTCATAAGCAAATGCAAAAAAAAACAAAACAAAACAAAAAGCAATTAGATCATAAGGACTTAAGTGTTAACAGAAACCAAGCAGTTTGAGAACACCAATAGACTGGAGTCAAGTTTACGTCCATTGTTATCATATTGCAGCAGGTTTCGCAGTCAACCTTGATGCATTTTTATGGAGATTTTTGTAGGTTTTATATATTCAGAGTTCAGTTTGAATATAGAAAGTTTGAAATTCCTCTGGTAGTGGAATTTTCTTTATATTACATCACTCATATTATTAAGGCTACTGCAAGGTGTATCTGTTGTTGGCTTCCACCTACGGTGAAATGGTTAATCCCCTGCATGTAATGCACAACAGACAATTCTAGGGCCCATAAACCATAACCATGCCCCTGATTCCTTAGAGACATTGGTCTGGATCTAGGCATGTTGTATTGGTCCGAAGAAAGGATTATAAATATGTCAACCAAATAGGCCTTTACCTTGTGAAATTCTGTTTCATTCTATAGCCTAATCAATGTAAAGAGTTTAACAATTGACGATTGTGTTATTTAGATAGCGACACAAAAGAGAAGAGTGTGTTGAGACGATAGTACCTTGGACAGCGACATTCTGGGAAATTAAATACGGGGTATTATTAAGCCGTTAGAATAAGAGGAAATGGGAGGAAATGCGTAGGCTACATTTTGATTATTCTGCTTGTTTATAAGCATCGCTTCAGATCGCTAGCCTTTACCTTTGTATATAAGGTCCTCGGTTTCCAGGTCGAATCCTTCCCTATGGCACTTTCTCCACAGGCCGGAGATGGTGGAATTAAACTGACGACTGCAATGGGATTCCAGGGCTGATGCAGCCGTCACAAAGTGTCGTTTTCTCCTGATGATAGCACTAGCATCGGGGCCATTACTGTTCCTTCCAACGGTCTTTGGAGGCATCTGTAGAGGAAGGTTGTGATTTGAGATGTAGATATACCCAGGGTCGTTTCGCTTATTGGCATAGTTTTTACACCTCTCCCGATGTCTTCTTGCATCAGTCTCGTACCAATAGTCGGTGCAAATTGCCATCGCAAGCAATCCTAGTGCACAGAAAGCCAAGAAGAGACCCGTGCTTGTTAAGATTTTCATAGCGGCCATCTTTCCCAGTCGGAGCGCCAAAACAGTCGCGAGACGGTTCCTCGGTGGCCGTGGAGGTACCTCGTGAGGAAACCACGACGGTACTCACAGCCTCGCGCGGTTCTGTGAAACTAGACACATACTGGAATGCCAGTTTGTTTGGACACGATGCTGCTCTCTATTGTTGCTGAACACAGTAGATGGATGATTCCCACCATCTGTTATGGTACCAGGAGGAGAGCGCAGAGAGGATGGATGACGACCGACGCTGTGACCAAACGGTAGCGATGCAGTTGCGCTCTGTCGCCACAGCGTTCAGTTGTATAACGTCAAGAGAGCGGGTGGTAAATATTAAGACTAGGTATTTACAAAGCTAGCCTATTGTTATTTCATTATTCATTCAATATTCATTCATTATTTCATGCCTGCTTAAGTGTTTCCTGTATCTATTCTGCCTATACTGTAAACATCCCAGACTGCCACAAGAATAAACGCTCAAATACAAACTAGTGGCCATCAATATTGACATTAGAAATATTTCAATGCTTTGTAGACCCCTCTGGCCTGTATGGCCCATACCTCCCCCATTCTGCCTTCCCTTTTCTCCCTTATTTACTTATATTATTATGATGATTATATTTCAATCACCAAAAACACAACAATCGTACAAGTGCAAGCTGTTTTTTAAGGTTAGAGCAAGTAAACAGAGTTGCCAAATTATCACAAAAGGAATTAATCTTCATAGGCATCAAGTCATTGTATATAAGATTAACAATGACAGAATAAAACAAACTCCAAAGTGAGAGCTTGACATCTAATCTTTTACTGCTTCTTAACGTGCCTCTCATATCAGGAGTCATGTTGTCCTTTGTTAAGTAACAGTGATAATGTTCTAATTTGTTCCATCCATTAGTACAAAGGCAGTTGTGAAAATTCAGTTTGTTTGTTTTTTGTCACCATGTGTTGTGACACTGAGAGCCACCATAGACAGTGGGCAGCTCAGGAGCCGATGACTAAGGAAGGCTACCCACAGGGGAGTCGTTATGGCAATAGGATCTTGCCAAAGAGTGTGTTAAAACCGGACCACTGTGAACACACACACAATCAATAGCCCCCTCCATAGACTTCCATATGACACTTTAGGCACAGCATCTTTGGTTCAGAGATGATGCTTACTGTGCAGTGGCGGTTCGTTAATATAGGGCGCTGGGGCGCCGCCCCCCACTCTAACGAAAGAATTGTTATTTTTATTTTTTTAATTAATTTTTTATTCTCACTTGATTGTACTGTTAATTAATTAATTAATTCTTACTCATTTATATTAATAAACCTGTTTGTAGGCCTACTCTTTCTGTACTCAGTACTTCTTTGCCTAATGAGAATCGATAAGAGAATTGATAAAGAATCGGATCGATAAGAGGGAATCGATAAAGAATTGGAATTGCTAAAACCTTATCAATATCCATCCCTAGTAGGCAGTCCCTCTGTGGGGAGCCCTCCTCCACACATCTTGCGAACTTCCTCTCGCACCCCAGGAGAAGACGGGGCTCCGGCCTAGATCAGGCAATGGGGAAGTGTGGAGGAGGCAGCGCTAACGGGTCCCAATGCTCAGGCAAGTGAGTGGAAATGGCTGTCATCAATGATAATCATCACATGTCTGTTGCATGAAGAACACAGGGAGAGACACACACAGATACGGTGAGCAGAGAAAGACACCATATGGGAGCAATCGATGGCAAACAGACATTTAAATTTTTTTGTATGGAAAGTTTATTTTGTCTGGTGCAAGCGCAGGGCGTGCTTGTGTGTGTTTCGTCACAATCACATTTCACTATACTGTGGCATATTGCTTGTTTTGCGTCACTGTGCGCCACACCACTTCAGCCCAGAGAGGCAGGTTTTGCGGGCCAGAAGTTAGTGTGTTCAGGTGGATGATGCCACACTTTTAATGAAGCCCTTACTTAAGTTAATATACGTTGTGCTGTTGCGTCAATACCTTTCTGTGTCAAACACAGGAAAGTTAATAACCAGGAGTAACAGCGAATGTAAAATCGTGTTTAGGCAAGAAACTGACAAGTTTAGAGCATTATAAGCTAGCACATACTAACATAGCATAGCTAAGTTTAAGTGAAGCTAGCTAGCCAGTTAGTTAGTGGCATGTGCGGTGCCTCAGCATGGAGCAGTTAAAGCCACGAATGAGTTAAAGTTCATGGGGAATGTAGAAGACCAATAGAAGACATTCCTGGATGAAAAGAAAAACAAAAGTCACACTGTTGCTAAAAGTATCCGGACCTGACGCTTTTGGCCAGGTTTCCCAGATTTTTCTATGCAGTGTGTAGCCCGAAAGCCTGCGTACGCCTGCTCGCTGCGCCTCCGTTAGTAAAAATGTGTTTCACAGATTGCTTCTTAGCCTACACCTGACTCTCAGGCGCAGCAAATCTACGAAGGTTCTGGAGCCTTCATTACACAGACGTAGCGAAGGATGCAGCCACGTCAGGCAAATAATAAGAATAAAAATCATTCTTAAATAGGCAGGTGAGAGAGAGTTATCATTAATTAGTGCTGATTTCTCTCACCTGCCTTCGGCATCGAGCCCCATTGGCGACGCCCCCTCCACACCGGCCATTGTCATTTTCAGCAGTTTTCAGCTCACAGACCTACACACTGGTGCTGAACAGATTTGAGACTTATTGAGTTTATTAAAGACTAAAAACTGAAAAGTCAGTCATGTAATTTTGGGATGCTAGCAGAATCTCTGGTGCGTGATAGAATCGTCATTGGTGTTATAGATATGGGCCTGAAAGAAGTTATTGGGAAATGCTACTTTAACACTAGAAAGTGTGATACAGACTTGCCAAGAGCGTGAATTGACACAGCGCAGAATCAAAACTATGGAAGAAAGCCAAGTTCAGCAGAAAAGAGACTTTGTGTGAAGTAGATAAAGCGACAATGGACAAGAAGAAAATGTGTGGGAAGGAAAGCACTTGGAGGCCATTTCAGGGCAGCAGTGGTGCATGCAGGCAACCACATGATGGCGGTGAGGAATGCAGCCTTGCAACAACTGGCAGAAAATACAGACCATGCCAATGTTCAGCTTTCAGGAAGGCATGCCAGAGTTGCAGGGGACAGAATCATATGGCAAGCAGCGCAAGGTGCATTGTGTTGAAGGAGACGATGACGCTGATGATGTGTCGGGATGTCTTCATCGGAACAGTGGTACTTGCAGGACAGGATGAGAACTGGAACAGAACCTACCAGGTGAATGGGACCAACATAACCTTCAAATTGGACACCTGTGCCCAAGTGAACATTCTTTCTGAAACTGAACTGGTACACCTGAGAGAAACACCATGGGTTAACAACAAAGCATCATGGGTAATGTTGATGAGGAATATGCAGATGTATTCCAGAGTCTGGTTAAACTTAAAAGCCAAACACAGCATTGAACTTGAAACCCCAAAGTACCTCTAGCAATGCGAGACAGGCTTAAAGCAGAACTATATAGATTAGAGAATCTAGATGTAATGTAAGAGTTGAAGAGACAACACCATGGATACACACCCTAGTCATAGTTGAAGAGACAACACCATGGATACACTCCCTATTGATAGTTGAAGAGACAACACCATGGATACACTCCCTAGACATACTGTAGTTGAAACAAAGACTACTCACTCAGACTTTTTATAGATCCAAGAGAGTTGAATAAATATGTTCAAACAGCAAACGGCTAAATATTTCTCAAAATTAGACAACTCAGTTGGGTTTTGGCAGGTCTGCTTAGGCAAACAGAAGAGTAGATTATGCATGTGGTTCAGCAGATGCATACTGTAGGTGCGGTGCTCAGATAGAAAAGGAGGCACTTGCATTAGCATACGTGATGTGAGAAGTTCCACTTTTACATTTATGGTAAAACTGTATAGGCAGACAGATCACAAGCAATTAGTTATTTTACGGCGGCACGGTGGCGCAGTGGGTAGCACTGTCGCCTCACAGCAAGAGGGTCATGGGTTCAAACCCCGGCCGGGGCACCTTCTGTGTGGAGTTTGCATGTTCTCCCCGTGTCTGCGTGGGTTCTCTCCGGGTACTCCGGCTTCCTCCCACTGACCAAAAAACATGCATGTTAGGTTAATTGGTGACTCGTCTAAATTGTCCATAGGTATGAATGTGGGCAGGTCCCTCTTGAAAATGAGATTCTATCTCAACGAGGCTAACCTGGATAAATAAAGGTAAATAAATAAATAGTTACCATAGGAAAAAAGGGCTTGTAAAGCACTCCACAAAGATGTTATTTTTTGATTTGATTTTTGATTTGATTTATTTGTAGAGCAAAAAATTATTCCAACAGAAATATCGAAAAAAAAATAATAATACAAGTGAAAGAAATGCAAAACAATAGTTTACCCCACAG
>OMPB01073660.1:0-11958 GCA_900312615.1 Stylephorus chordatus | reverse complement strand
TTACAGTTAAAAAGAGTCGGGATAAAAAGAAAAATGAAAGGCTAAGCTGACAAAGAAGGCAATTTCTACCACAGTTACAATGTGAGAATGTTGGTTTTCGGTAAGTAAAAAAATCCAATGAAAGCAAAGGTGTCAGGTCCATAATGGATGGAACTGACACCACACACATGCTAACACACACACACACACACTAACGGCCACATAATTACAGCAGTTTTTGTGGACGGAATCAAAATTAGATTGTGTTAAAAGCAAATCCCTTTTAGATGAGATGACAGAATTGTAAAAGCTCTTTTGACAGACTGAAGCCCACTTTCTTCGAATAAACATCCTATCCGGCAAATCCTCAATCAACACCCTGACATTCCAGTAACGCACAATAGTGAAAAGGTCTGGAATAAAGAGGACTCTCATATGCATTCTTCTCATGCATTGGCTTGACATAAATTGTTATTTGAAGCCTACGCCATTTATCAGACAGACCTCACACACACACACACACACACACCATCTCTCTCTCTCACTCTCTACCCAATCATCTGACAACAAGGACTTTATTGAGCTGTGTGGACTTTACTGAGTAGCCTACTGCCTCGGGGGTAGGCTTCTCAGAATCAAAGGCTTCCTCAGACACAGTGCACAAGAGCCTATCACAAGCGTAGCATGCCCTGTCAAGTAGAATAGAGGAGTACAGATGTAAGGCAGCTGAGACCTGCCCCTGTCTCCATCCTCACCACCACCACTGTATCTCCATCCCTTGTGCATCTCCTCCTTGCTTTTATTCATTTTCATCTTGATTGTTGCTTTTCTGTCCTGTAGATGTACTCGGTTCTTCCTTAGTATTCCACTCTGCCAACTAACCTTTGTTCATATATATTGAGTCACATTTTAGCCTGTGCTTTTTGTTTGTTACTCTTGTCTAGTCTAGTCTAGCCCGTGCTTATTGTGCGATTATTTCTTAGTACCACTCATACAATTAATTTGACCATCTTCCATATTTTCTAAAAGGAATCTGTCTAACGCTAACAGCATCATTTCTTTAGAAATTCATATTTTGCCCCATTGGACAGAATACAAATCGGTTGAGATTGTTCAAAACAAAAGACTTTCATCCGTGTCCAAGCACAGCTCCTGCGAAGGCTTTTTGAAAAACGCTGTATTTGAATGGAATTATTTTATGGACTAAAATTCTAAGATGTAGATCCAAACAACTAATGTCTGGACGGTCTGAAGTTGTAGAAGGGGCTTCAACGCTTCCTAGGTTTGGCCCAATTTACAATTAGCTTTTGTTCAGTTTTACCTATACATCTGCTGGTCCAAATTCAAACCGACCGGCTTTTATCAGACAATTAATATCCCTTATGTGTGGTGTGGCCTAAAAAGACATTTGATCAGATCCTCATGATAATATCTGAGCATATGTTTTCGTGATTGAGCGTTTTCACTCAACTGTTTTCCAGTGTTTAGTAGATGGATCCAAACATAGTAACTTAGAGCACTTTCCAAGGAAATCTGATCAGTAATATTGCCTCACTCTGGGCCTGCCCATCTCAGGTGAGGGGATGGCATCCTCTTCAAGCCATACGTCCCCCACCTGCTGCAGGTCCGGTGGAGCTGCAGCACCCCTTGCTGCTGGGGATTGCATGCTGTCTTGTGGTTACCGGCCTGGGCAGAGGATCTGCCACTCCAGTCAAGATCTGGATCTACAGGTAGAGTCATTCATTTCCCCACTGAGGGGCATCCCAGCCTTTTTTCACTACAAGTGCATGCCCAACAGTGATTAACATGGCCCATTATGCATTGCATGAGAGATTATCCACACCAAACCATATGGCAAATCCTCAAGGCTAGACCAGTGTGTTATGTGAGTGTCTATGTTGGTGTAAAACTGTGTGGCTGTGAAACGTTGTTGTTTTTCTCCTTGATTTACTGTAACAATTGCAGACTTTGTTGCCAAAATCCTTCCTAGCTGATCGCTTCAATTCTGCAGCTGTGTGTTTGTGGCATTTGTGTCAGGCCACCATAAGCCTCTACATTGTTAGCTTTCCACAATGTCACCAATGTGTCATGGTGATTTTGCATTGACAGATCAATCAAGGCAGAGAGTATTATGTTGTTGTTATGCTAGCATAGTTTCATATAATACTATTTAAACCATGTTAAGGACACTGGCATAATTACATTGTTTTTGGTAGAATATGGAAAATAGGAAGGCTGTAATTAGCCTGTTATTGTTCTCCCCAGGTCTGTCAGTGCCCAGGTGGGCTATCACCCGATCAGGGGCCTTTCGGTGTGGTTTGCATGTTCTCCCCATCTTCACATGGGGTCTCCTCCTACTGTACATTAAGAACCCCAATTAAAAACATGAAAATCACTCTCCTGTCCTGTCCCTGACCACGACATGGACGTAGACCTGGAGTTGGTCCCCAGGCACTGATGGAAAGGCCTGCCCACTGCTGCTGGCTGCCCCTGGAGGGGCAGAAAAAACTATGTGAAAATGCAGAGCTACTAATTTCCGCGGCCAACCTGCGTGCATGTGTGTGTGTGTGTGTGTGTGTGTTTGGCGGTTACCGCTTCCTGTGTGTGTGTGTGTGTGTGTGTGTGTGTGTGTGTGTGTATTCAGTATATGTGCACCACAGATCAATAAAGGAATCTTAATCTTAATGGACTGAAGTAGGTAGTTTCAATTACAGCCCCTTCATTCAATTCATCCCTGCTTATCCATGCGGTTGAGAAATCAGGCTAACACAATCCAGACTTTACGGTTTTAATCTAGTAATTTAATGAACGAGAAATACAATGAGTCATTAGTAAAAGTGTATTTATAAACTTTTATAAGTCCTTAGCTAATGATGCATCAAATAAGAAAGTATAATTAATAATAATACTATTAATGTTTTGATATTATAAATAAAGTATTACTATAGCTATTTTTTTTATATAGTTCATTCAGTAAGTCTTTTTTTTTCAAGCACCACCTTCTCTGAGGGTTTATAATATTTTTTTTGAATTCATATGGTTCAGCAAATAAATAAATGCACTTATAGCTGTGACAGTGACGAGCACAGTGTTTTACACAAACTTTCCCCCTGACCTGCATGTTCACAGGGATCGGAATAAAGAATGTTCAGGACTGCAAGGTATTAGGTTGCTATGGTTATAGAGAACATTACATGTCATACAGTATTATGCATGTTAAGCACACCGCATCACAATTAATAATAAATAGAAGGAAATCAAATATGAGGGGAAAATCAAAAAATAATTCCATTCTACATTAACTATGATGCATTTAATTTCATTATTGCAGTGTCAATTTGATCATCCTTTGCAAATTGTCCTATTGTTGAGGGGATGCTATTTTTGGAGCAGATTCTCTCTTTTTTAATTATACTAAAACTACTGTATGACAGGTAATCCTAACATTGTCCCGGACCAAACTTCTGATGTGCAAGAGACATCTTTGTTAATAAAGGTTACCTGTGATGTGTGATTCTGCTCCCTCAGAACAAAAATAACGACACATGTAGGAGTATGGCTAGGTTTAATAAGAATCACATAATATGTGAACCTAGATATTATCTTCAACACATTTTGGACATTTTATGTAATTACTTCCGTCTCTAGTGTTAGGAACCGTAGTGTCAATGTCCATTTTTTATTAACATGGGTTTGTGTTTAAATTCTAACAGAGTGGAAAGATTAATTTAACTCTGGATTATAGTCGGTGGGCATTTACAGTACGTTTGTCTTCACAATGGCTGCTGACTCCAATCCCCAAACGTATTGATGGATAATGTTGTGGTCATCACTCAGATAAGCACAAGAACAGTGTGTAAGGAAAAGGCTTGTCAAATGTAGAATAGTTAGAGGAGAGGGTGGAAAGAGCATTTATTATTGCATCTATTATGTCCATGTACAGGTCATGAGTGAAACAGTGACATGATAGGATGGCTTTCATGAGCATTGTGAATCATTTATTTTTTGTAAAATAACAAATTTGAAGGGACATGGAGGTAGTGAGGTATTTTGCGGTTGAGTTGTGCATGGACGTCCAAGCGTGTGTGTGTGTGCGCGTGTGTAAGTCCGTATACATGCTTCATTTGTCACAAAGAATATCCGGCCTGAACGGTTTGGCTCTCGGAAACCAGGATTAGTGTGAGAACCCAGATTTGGTTCACAAAACAATAAGCAATTTCACACCTCTTTTTCCGTGATTGGGGAGGAGGGCAAAGCCATGTCAGCATGTTATACTGCTTCCTATTATCGCTGGAAGAAAAGTAGAATGGCAGAGGATGCAGGAAATGTCATCGGGAAAGGAAGGATGAGGACTAGATCTCAAAGGCAAAGGATAAGCATGATGGAAATGACTTAGACCTGTCCGGCGTTATCCCATTAACACTGGCCCTAAAACCAAAATTATCACCCCGAAAACATTTCTTCTCTACACAAGCTACTTCATTTCTGTGATATAATTGCATTTTATGAGTGCACTACACCGCACTCTATCTATCTAGGGGATGATGCCTGCCCGTAAATGAACAATCACCCTCTTCATAAACACAATGAGAAAATTGGCTCTCTATGTTGCTGTCTGGCTGTGTCTGGTCTGGGGCTGCTATTGCCAGACCCAAACATGTGCCACTGGGGTGTGCCACGGTAAGGGCAGTGTTCAGTCCAAGCCCATCGATGCACAGATGGCTTTCAACACACTTCTTTTATAATGGGAATTTGCAATCGCAAGAGATGTGAAAATGCACACGCATAGATAACAGAATCGGCTTGTATTGAAGGGAAGAATGGGTTTAAAATGAGCCAAAGGACAGTTTGAAGAGAATAAGGATGCTATGAATTTAGTCAATAAAGAAGAATGGAAGTGACTGACGGAAGAAAATATTCAACTATTAGCAGTGGCTATGAAGGGAAATAAGTGGAAGTAAACAAAGTTACAAAATAAAAATAAAACTAATTGGATGAAGGAGACAGAACATGGAAGATTGAAGGGGTGCGAGGATGGAGTCAGAGAGAGAGAGAGAGAAAAGAGAGTGGTAGGTAAGAGTGTGTTACTGTAAGATGAGGGGACATGTTTAAGAGAATGACAGACAAGTAGATGGACAGACAAAAAGGGCAACAGAGAAGTTGAGAAAGGGGCTGAATATGATAGGTCTGTCACCAGACTATCTGTCCATTGACTTCTCATGGGACCATGTGCCTTGGCAGCAGACATTGATGTTTTTATCTTTGCAAGGCCTCCAGTACAACTCAGATGTCTTAAAAAGCTAATAGTTAAATTTTAATAGTTATTTTGAGACTATCTATCTTTTACTTTACTTTACTTTTAGGGCATTTGGCAGCCGTTTTGTCCAAAGTGACTTTCAATAGGTACATATGTCATAAATGACTTACAAAGTGCAAAAGAGAATGTACATTTGTCAATAATCATAGCAATAATATCTCCCAGTTGGAGGAGGTAGTAATTCGATAGAGTCGAATAGGTATCGCTATAGACAAGCTACTGCAAATAAGCTAGTAAATAAGCAGTAATATATGCAGTGATAAGCAGTAATATATGTCAGAAATTACTAAATATAAGCAGTACATATGTCAGAAATGACTAAACAGATGCAGAGTCAAAAGGTACATTAGTCCGGAAAAGAGCATAATAATAGTAATAATAATATCTCAGTGAGGGCTGGTAATAATTAATAAATTACATCAAAGTGGGGAGAGGGCCTAACTAAGGGGAGAGTAGGTGAACTCTGAAAAGATGAGTCTTGAGTCTTCTCTTGAAGCTGGGGAGAGACTCTGCTGTCCTGACAGCCGCAGGGAGCTCATTCCACCACTGCGGTGCCAGGACGGAGAAGAGCCACCCAACATACAATATCATACTGTAGTTAAATGGAATTATCCAGTTGTTTATGTGTGCTTACACACATGTGCAGTCATCTCCACTATCGTGGAGTTAAGTCCGTCATTTTCCTGTTCTTTGTCTTGGACTCAACACACACACACACACACACGCACACGCACACACACACACACACACACACACACACACACACACACACACACACACACACACACAATGCATCCACATACCTGTATATAATTGCACCATTAGCTGGGATCCCATTGTGCCTTAATTTTTATTATGATTGTTTAGTTACCCTGTAAATAAACTGTTTGTGTTTTTGCCTGAATATTGGTCGTAGCTAGCCTCTTCCATAAAGTACTCTCCTTCATCCATGAGACTGAATCAGTGATTTGGCTATCTTTCCCTTCTTTAAGGGTGGTGCCCAGAGGTGGATTTAATATAAATTAAATCATATTAATCAATATTATTAATTATATATAATTATAATATTATTAATTATTTCCGATTGCTAAATTAAATCTGAATAACACCGAAATCCCTACATGCTATTTGAAAAAATAAATCAGTTGCAGTTCAGTTGCTTTTTGATGGGAAATAAGAGGAAGTAAACAAACAAACAAACAAAAAATAATTGGATGGAGGAGGCTGGGAACGTGGAAGATTGAAGGGGTGGGAGGATGGAGTCAGAGAGAGAGAGAGAGAGTAAAGAGAGTGGTAGGTAAGAGTGTGTTAAGATGAGGGGACATGTTTAAGAGAATGACAGACAAGTAGATGGACAGACAAAGAGGACAACAGAGAAGTTGAGAAAGGGAATATGATAGTTCTGTCACCAGACTATCTGTCCATTGACTTCTCATGGGACCATATTGGTAGCAGATATTGATGTTTTTATCTTTGCAAGGACTGAAAATCTAAAAATAATCCCTGATCAAAAATATTGCAAAACATTATTTTTCTCTAAAACCTCAGTGACTTATATCCTTTCATAATAAAAGTTTCAAGACAAAAAAAAACAAGATGAATCACCAAATGAATAGCAAGAAGGGATTTTACGGTCCAAATCAACAGGACCTTCAAGTTAAGCTGGAGACAAGAAGAATGTTGTCGTAAGTGTTTTAAACTGTGGCTTGTTGAGCAATTTGCTTTTGGAGACAGGGAGTCCTGGAGTCACTGCTCTGTGTATGAGTATATAAAAATGTATCACTAAATGACACCTGCATATAGTCACACACAAATAGAGCCATGATTTGCTCAGACATAATAACGATGATGATGATGATGATGATGATGATGATGATTGCTGCATCAGGGTTTGGGGTGGCCCTGCATGGTATTAAAATTGATTATTTGAACATTGATTGCACTCCCTGCAGAAATTGTACATACATGAGTTCATTGTTTTTGTTTCTCATTCAGTGTGTGTATCAGTGCCGTACAGATGGAAACAAAAGGCAGGATTCACAGGGAAAATGTGAATGATACGTAATTATGAGAGATGAAAAGGCAGGCACCCTCTTCCCCGTCCTTACAGCGCAATAATTCTAACAATGTTCCCGACACCACCAAATTATGCTGGGCAATTAGCTCATTTGAACAATTAGAAATATAGATTTGAAAATCCAAAGCGTATTAACATTTAAATGATAAAAGGCAGCGTTATCTCCAGAGTGTGTGCTTATCCAGAATGAATGGTTTTCAGCGTGCCGGCTGTGTGGGAATGATCAAACAGGCCTTCGCATGCCTACACCCTACTAACTCCTCTAGTGGATCACCGACGACCCTGCTGATGCTGCTTTGTAATTGGGGTTGAGTGGGGGGAGGGGGGGTACACAAATGGGATATGGAAAAGTGGCTGATGGGGGTGGAAGGATGGGGCTATAGGATGAGGCAGGGAAAAGCAGAGTGGGTGTGATTGGGTGGCGGCAAGAAGCTAGCGCAAGCTTGACAAAGGTTGGCGGAAAGAAGAGAGAACGCAGATGGAGTACGTAGCGATATGGAGGAATGACATTTGAAGGTCCCATTTAACGCGCGGCCTGTGCTTACAGGGACTACATGTGACTTTTAGAATACATTTAAATGTATTGCATTGCCAGTGTGTGAACGGATTGTAACGTAACATAAAAAACGAGATTATCCCCGACTTTCGGTTGCCAATAACAGCCTGTGGACAGATTTTTATGTAAAGGACTGTTTTTCCGTGAAAATCCGTAGGGTGTGAGATTTATGCTTGCTCCTGAGTGCCTTTCTTCTCTTCAGCTCTTCTACAGCGCAGTGTGCAGCTGTAGCTACTGTAACATTTAGGTTAGTCTGCTAACGTCAACAAACAACCGGCACCCACCACAACACAGAGTCCACGTTAACACAAAAACAAATAAATAAATAATTACCTTTATCTAGTGAAGCCCGTCTGGCCAAATTAGAATGTGACCGACGGCAGGTGAGAACTATCATTATTGTTTTATTGTCATACATTCCATATTTAAGGTCTGCTGATTGACAGATAGTGAAATAAACAATAGTAAGCTGTAATGATACAGCAAGGTACAGTAGACTGGAATCATACATGAAGTTATGAATAGATTATGTTCCAGGATACAGGGTTCATACGGGTGGTGGAAATGAGAGTTGTGATGGAAACTATCACGTCAATAATGAAGTGTGGCAACACTTATTTACAATATTCCGTCTAGTTCACTAACCATTAGCAAATTTAGCTACAGGTACTGTATGCTGACATTGCTGAGCCTTCCGTGAAAGCTAGGTTAGACAGCCATTGATGAAGCTGGCTAGATACAGGTAGCTATCAAATGCAGTCAATCATGCAACAGGAATGGAATAGTTCAACGTCACTAGCCTATATTGTGCTAGCTAGCAAGCTGATAACGATATTACACTTGTTTATAATAAATGCAATTTCAAAAAAACATAATGTTAGTCAAACTATAATAACAGTATAACTTTACTTACCTCATCTATCAACATGATGCTGGTCAATCACGTTCAGTCACGTGACATCACTGTTTTGGCCTATATGCCCAGGACGCTCGCTCGTGCCTATGGAGTGTGAGCGGATGTAACCTTCACCCGGTGTGAAAGATACATACTGTATGTGGATTGACAAACACCAAGGCTGTCAACGCCTTCACCAGCTGACCCAGCCTGAGACCGTGCCTTCCACCTGCTATTAGCCTTATTAACCTGTCACTGGTTTTAAGTGATGATTTAAGATGACTGCTCATGTGTAAGCACACATAAACACCTGGATATTTACATTCACTGGTTAACACCAACTAATTTACATAGGTTTATCTAATCTTGATTGTATGTGCTACTATTGTTATCTGATGATAACAATAGTTCAACAATAGTAGGGGGGGGCCCTCCTCCTCCTCCTCCTCCTCCTCTGAGATCCTCTCAAGGTTTCTTCCGTTTTTCCCCACAGGGTTTTTTAGTGGTTTCCTGCCTCTCTTAACGGCTCGTGGCGAGATCTCCGCGAGATGGTTGCGTCAGGTTGCACACAACCTGACGTCAGGTTGAATTGGGACAAATCCTCCTTCAGCATTGGACCTGCCCCCGTAAGCCTCCACTGAGCTGGCCAATCAGAGTCACGTGGGAGGGACCAGCAGCCAAGATCTCACATTACAGCCAGAGGCTGAAAATCGGCTCGCTGAGGCTATTTGTGAACGCCGGTATGTCATAACTATGGGGTTTTTTGAGCTGAAAATCATGCAAAGCTACTTGGTAGGTGTTCAAAACTCACTTAATGATAGGTAAAACTGAGTATAATAGATCTCCTTTAAGAACCATGATTCCCATAAATAGTCCGGAGTTCCTTCAGAGTGCCATTCCCATAACAATTCATCCAATAGTGAGAACAGATACATAATGGCCTGGTCCCAAATATTCAAGGGTGTTTACAGTAATTCTATGTGACTGAAGGCTATTTGTTATTAAATGTTCTATTTTTATTATACAAGAGACAAGTAATGTCAAGATAAGGGGGTCAAGAAAGAGCGGTTGCGCTTCATCAGAAGTTGTTGCAGCTTTAGTGATCGTAGCATTGGAGCAGCTATTCGTTTCAAACAAATCATGTGTCATGTGACTACAATTGAGATTTCAGATGTATCTCCTTTTTTCAGTCTCTATTTTAATGTCTTCATCTTAAACATATTTTTAGAAAGCAAGTATTGATTCTTGCAGAATTATGTACAAAAAAAAATGGTAATGGTAATTTTCACCAAGTTGCAGAGAAACAAAGTGTGCTGCCATTATTAAGCAGGCTTTGAGGTACTAGAGGTCTAAACATAGAAAGGCCTGGATGAAGACAGAGCAGCTGATAGCAGTGTCTCTGACGTCGCAGTTACAGCTCTAGGTGCATTCTTACACGCAATCTGCCTCTTGTCCAGTTTAGTCTGCGCTTGCCGATAAGAACCGGAGACTGAAGGCCTTGTATGCTGAAGCGTCCACACTTTGCTCACTGCTATCAGGAAGCCATGTTCAAGATGTCTATAACTTAAAATAAATGTTACTTCTGCCGGAGCAGAAGTGCAGAGGCGTTGTTATGTATAGATACTGTTCTGCTGCTGGTCTACTTTTCAGTAGGCCTTACTTGTATATATTGTATATTCACAAAGTAAAACTAATCCAATCCATCTAATAAACATTATTTAAGTATTCTAAGCAGAAACAATACCCTAAATCCCAACTTTAATCGTTACTTATCAGTTATCAACTACACTCAAACCATCACATAACACAGGTCCGCCTTTAAAAAAAACCCCACATCTGTTAACAATTTGTAACTTTGTACTTGCAAACACAGCTCTCAACACCCAAGACATCAAACTGTCAGAATAAAGTTGCAAGTGTTGAGGTGACACTTTTTAAGAAACAGTGTACGCATTCCACATTCACACACGCCTTCTTTACAGAGTTGAACATTCCCGTAGCTTATAAACGATTTCAGAGGCGTGCCGGGGAACAATGAAAAGCTTGCAAGCCCTCCCTTATCTATGCAGCTACAGGTGGTTAGGGCTCCTCACTGCTACCACATGGATGTGCTTGGAGCAAATGATGGTAATCTGTCAGCCATGACCTCATGCCATCAACCATTAGCTTGGGCCACATTTCCCCACTAGCTGCCTCTCAGGTCCAGCTGCTATTTCATCAGATGCATACAGACCTTTGCTTTTCCTACTCAAGACTCTTTTAATCCCTTCACATGATTGCATACAATGTTACGCTTTTGAAGATACACATTATTGAACTTTTGTCAGAACGTGTAAATTATAATATATATACTATATTGGGTATAATAATAGGTCATCCAATATTGTTAACATTTTCAAATAAGAGATGGGTGAATGAAGATAATCATTCTTCTAAACCTATATAACTTTTTAACTGCAGCCAAAGTTCTTCCCAATGCATCGGTCCTAAAGGCAAGGAATTCAGCTGTAACTTTGTACAAGCGACGGCTGCAGGGAAACCCTAACATAGTGCAGGTTTAATGATTGCTTCTTGACTGGATGGCGACACGGCTGTTTATTTTAATAAAAAAAAAAAAAAGAATGTAATATGTAAACTGGGTATGGGTATAGATACTCCATTTACTGTAAATTAAAGAATCATTTGAATCATTACATGACATTATTTTGGCTCGACTCGCCATGTGATTAAAGGTTAATGTCTGAGCTTCACTGACTGCTGACCCTAATGGAAACATGGATGAGAATGCCTAATAGTCCAGATTCCCATAACTGTGGGAATCTGGACTATTTGGAAGATTCTGTTGTAGGACAGCCGTCACACAATTAGCTTTGTATGCACAGTGATGTCTATGAAAGGGCTTTTAAAGGCTTACGATTGACTGTTTAGTTTACTGTTTGGGCATTAAGTAAATCAGACCAAATTAGGCTTTTTAGTTCAAATTTAGTTCAAAGGTTAAGATGAATCAAGTGAACTGAGTCACATAATAACACTATACACACATTACTAACAAAGTCACTCACATACATACAGTTACTGTACACGGACACAGACACACAGACACAGGTTCTTTAACTGGGATTGGTCCAAAAAAA
>OMPB01073415.1:0-15190 GCA_900312615.1 Stylephorus chordatus | reverse complement strand
ACAGCCTGTGGATTATATTTTAATGGTTTACCGCCGTGGACATTACAGAGGTATACCTTTTTAAAATCTATATGCATATATATCTCCTGTACTGTAAGTCAAGTGTGTGTGTGTGTGTGTGTGTGCGTGCGTGTGTGTGTGTGTGTGTGTGTGTGTGTGTGTGTGTGTGTGTGTGTGTGTGTGTGTTTGTGTGTGTTTGTGTGTGTGTGCGTCTCTGTGTGTGTGTGTGTGTGTGTGTGTGTGTGTGTGTGTGTGCGCGCGCGCGCGCGTGTGTGTTTGCTTGTACTTTTGTTTCTCGGTCTCTGTTTTCGTGCAGGATTGCATTGGCACAGATGAAGATAAATATGCCAATCCCCATGGTGAAGGGCCCGAACATCTTCATCCTCTCCGAGTGACGATGCTGTTCCAGAAACCGCGACAGAGCGCCGCCGGCTTGCAGGGAGGTCTGACCTATAGGAGGTGCAGAGCAAAGCAGGAAGACAAGCCGAGTCGTGAACCCGTCAGTAAGGAACAAGATGGCTCTTATCGCTTGCATTGTGAAAGCAGGACAGCGTGCAGTGGTCAGATAGTCCCCAGGCTGTTGACTCATAGAACAGGAAAACAAAAGTCCTCCATCACCAGTGGAAATCTGACATTGCAACATTCATGGTGTGCATTTTTATCAGTTACTTGGTAACAAGGAAGGAGCAAGACAACAGCAATAATAGTCCTACTGCTTTTGAAAATGAATAGCCTGCCAATAATTTCCATTCAAATACAAATAACAATAACGATCCATTGCCAGTACAAAAATAAATACAAACACTGGCTGCATTGGACTTCCCTATTGGGCAGTATAGTAGTTTTAAGTTACCATAGTAATCTATATTTTTGTGAGTCATTTATTTTGAAATGCAAAAAAAATTTTGATCTCTCAACTTTGCTTGTAATGCCAATATACTGAATGTGTTGCTGATTGATAGTCTTTCATTACAGCATGTGCTAAAATGTTAACGATCACCATCCATCACAGCCTGAGCCCACTTCGCCCCGGTCATTTCACCTGCGGTGGCCGGCTTGTCTGCAGTCGGTTGACTTCCTTCAGATGTCGATCCGAGGGATTGCCGGCCAGATTTCGCATTTGTTTTCAATGAGTGCGTGTTCGTGCCGTGTGGCCAGTAGCCTAGCGTCGCCATGCCGATACCCATGGCTAGGATGACCAATCCCAGGAGCAGAAAAAACCCAGAGGCAGAATAGAGGCGGAGCCTGCCTCGCACCACTACGATGTCAGAGCGCCGCTTCCTCTTTCTAAATCACGACGTGGAACAAAACAATCAAAGTGTTTGATTTCATGCGTCCTCACTCCAAGCTGTATAGGACAAATGTATAGCCACTGTGACATACACTTATGGCTCATGCCCCCATCGTATTGCTACCATAGAAACAGCCTAAAGTTCTGTGTCTTTGGGGATGTCTTTGTTTTAAAGCCAAAAGGAAAATAAATTGTGGTTGTTGTTACAGTAGGATGAACATGGCATATCCATTTTTGTGGCTTTGTATTTAAAAATGTAATGACCATATCCAACAATTTATTTATAGTAGGTAGTTATACTGATATATATATATATATAGTGATAGCACGGTGTAGTAGGACAAGTCGTAAGTGTACCTGGGGGCAGTTTCGGGTGTGGGGTTTCCCAGGCCTGGGTTAAGGGCTTGGATCGAGCGGTGCTGAGAGCGGCTGGAGTCTTGGCGTTTTAGCTTAGCCAAGCCTGTTAGCACTCCTGCTGCTGCCGTCATACTGAACCTGCTAGAAACATAAACACACACACACACACATAACCATGGGTATTATTTCCAGGGCATAGTTGTTAGTGCAAATGACACGCACACACACACAAGCACCCATGTGCACACGCACACACACACACACACGCACACAAACACCTAAGTGATGCTGGGGATGCCGTCCACTATGTGGGTTTAACATTTGTGATCTGCGTGTGTGTGTGTTTAACATTTGTGATCTGTGTGTGCACGCGCGTGCGTGCCTGGACTCTCGGCTTGATGTCATTTGAGTACAAATTCCTTTGGCTGTGCACACACCCTTTAAAAGCCTGCATTTCAAACCATCATGATGATTAATGGTGACCAAAGCATGGGGATGTAACCACATGGCTTCGTCTCCTGCCAGGTCTCTACAACACAGCCTGCTTGCTAACAACAGCTGAGGTGGAGGATTATTCCGCCATGTTCTTGGGCATTTGGCAAACACATTCAACCAGGGGGAAGGCACACAGTAAACAATAAACACAGGTAATTGCATGGAATATTTACACAGTGGATGCCTCGTCACGTTGATTAACACAGGCAACAACCAGATTGCTAGAGCCATCAGGGCAGCTTATCTTGCTCACGGACGCCTCAAGAATTACTTCAGGCAGAATCAAGAATGGAACCTGCTCCGTTCCAGTTGTGACCTGGCACCTGATCTACCTCAGCTAATGTCCACAAATATCCCAGAGTCTTCAGGGTCTTCCACAGACCCTGAATGGTCTTTACATCCTGTCACTTCTGGGCTGTATGGGTTCAGCATCGCTGGGATTTTCCACCTTTATGGGCAATATTGCAGCCTTTGGTCAGTCCCAGGGATTAAAAGCCCATCATCCTCAGCCAATGTTTAATTTACCATAAGAGGAGAGAGCACACACACAGCGGTGCATTTTGAAAATCTACAGGAGACAGGTCGGGTTTTGTGTGTGTGTGTGTGTGCGTGTGCGTGTGTGACATAAAAAGTGAGTCAACAATGTAGAAAAATACACAGGGAGCAATGGCTGACCCTGAGTTTACAATTGAACATATTAATACAATGTTTAGATTTAGATTTACAGTAGAGCATTTAGCAGACGCTTTTATCCAAAGCGACTTACAATAAGTACATTTGTCAGAAGGAAATGAAACAACAATATCTCCCTGTTGGCCTAGCAAGATTACAATAGAGCTAGTCTCCAATGATAAAAACAGACAAGTTGTTTGAGCACTTGTCGATGTAAGGTAGCCTTGAGATATATATATACACACACCCTAGTGTACAGTACATTGCAATACAATCCTAATTGCTGTTTTAAGTGCCAGGACATACGGACCTACAAGTGCCAAGACATTCAAGTACATTTTTAATAAATGGGAGGAGGGGGGAGGGGAGGTTATGGAGAGAGTAAAGTGAACTCTGAACAGATGAGTCTTGAGTCTCCTGCGTAACATATTAAAAAGCTCTCCCTACTAATGTTAATTTAATAAACATGAATAGACACAACACTTAAGATGGTTTTGCATTTTCTGCCTGCATCATCCAGAATAGCGCCTGTGTGTTTCAGGTGCTTGTGTATAGCTGTGGTATGCCATCGAAAATTTGCTCAGTGTACAAACCACCTTTTTTGTTTTGTGATCATTTTAAGTACTCTCATACTTTCGAAACCTTGGGTCTTTGGAGACTTTAACACTGAACCACTTTTGCAACTGAGTCGGACTGTGTTGTAGCAGCCCTAAAGCTGGCCAAACACTTCGTAATGTTAATGCGTCAAAAATAAAATAAATAAATAAAGATTGTTCACAAGTCCCAAATCTCGAGTCTGTGCAGGTTAATTTTGGCATGTTAACAAAAGGGGGATGCATTTTGGTCGTTTTTTTTTAACAAGGGGGATGCATCCCCCCTCAAATCGCCTACTGGTTATATCTAACTGCTTGGTGCTTGTTAATGGTCACTGATGCTCAGGCAGGAGAATGGAAACAGCTGTCACCAATGATAATCCTCACCTGCTGTGACCCGGTCAAGGAGAGCGACACTGAGACGGCGAGCCGAGGGGGACGCCATACGGGAGCGATCGCAGATGGACATTTTTATTAATTAATTTTTATCCTGTGTGTCGTAATCGCATCTAAGACAGCCTCGATCAGGCGATGGGGGAGGTGTGGAGGAGGCGGCGCTAACGGGACTCGGGACGGGACTGTGAGTGGGAATAACTTGTCATCAATGATAATCATCTGTTGCTTACAGAACGCTGTGACCAGGCCCACAACACCATACACAATGTCTATTCAACTGCCATCTCCACTTGGTCATCCGACAAGATAAACTGTGAGATCTAACAGGCTGTCAACAGTCTAAGGGCAAAAAGCCATGCATGCATGATATTGACATACTGCTCCACTCAGTAGAAAACTACCTAACTAATGTGTCTGTATGTGAACATTTGAAAATGTTGATAGTTGAAAACCCCCTGAAGCCATTTCTATGTGTGTGTGGACACATATTAAAGCACTGATGTCAAAAATGCATTTTCCATTTTGGATCACATCCATGGTTGTATTGTACACTATTTTAAAGGAGATCTATTATACTCAGTTTTACCTATCATTAAGTGAGTTTTGCACACCTACAGAGTAGCTTTGCATGATTTTCAGCTCATAGTTATGACATACCGGCGTTCACAAATATCCTCAGCGAGCCGATTTCAGCCTCTGGCTGTAATGTGAGGTCTTGGCTGCTGGTCCCTCCCACGTGACTCTGATTGGCCAGCTCAGTGGAGGCTTACGGGGGCAGGTCCAACGCTGAAGGAGAATTTGTCCCAATTGGACGCTTCAACCTGACGTCAGGTTTTGTGCACATCTCGCGGAGATCTCGCCACGAGCCGTTCAGAGAGGCAGGAAACTACGTTGCAGGATTACGGCAGAAACACTATAGCTCATGTTTTGTAACTTTGGTGAGGTTTGCAGTTGATATCCAACATTATAACATTGTTTGTACGTACTAAAACACGGATCAGCATAATAGATATCCTTTAATGAACATTTCTACAAGGATAGAATGTAAACATGGCAGATTATAGCCAGTGGCTAATTTCCATCTGTACTCCAAGCTGGAGTACCCGGAGAGAACCCATGCAGACACGGGGAGAACATGCAAACTCCACACAGTAGGGCCCCAGCCGGTGGGTTCGAACCCAGAACCCTCTTGCTGTGAGGCAACCGTGCTAACCACTGCACCTTATGTGAAATGTGTGCTGTGCTCTACAGTGATGCGAGGTCATCTGGGTCTGTAAGCCAGGGGCAAGAGGAGTCGGCTCCTTAATTTTTTGCCGTGGAAGATTTTCCCCTGGAGCAAGCTTGGGACGATTCTCTACTCTCCAACTTCGACCAACTGATTTGTATTGATGGTCAATTGGTACGCCCTGACACAGCAATTACATTCCCACACTTTATTGTACTGAGGGACAGATTATATAGAGTGAGTCAGACAGGAGCGGAAAACCCCCAATTGTTGGTACCCAAGAGCCGCAGGGAAATGGTTTTTCAGGCGGCTCATTATATCCCAATGGCAGGGCACATGGGATATGACAAAACACTAAAGCGGATAATGGACGATTCTATTGGCCAGGCATCTGGGGGAACATTATACGCCGGTGATGTGCCTCCTGCTCAGAATGCCAACTGGTTAACCAGCCGGCCATTCCAAAAATGCATTTGCGCCCACTACCATTAATGGAGGTGCCGTTTAACCGCATAATGCATGGACCTTATTGTGCCATTTCTTTAACTCCCAGTTAAAGAAAACTGGGAGTTAGGTCCAAGCTTCAAAAGTCCACATGTTGTGTTGATTGAATTTGCTCCAGGCTCAGGAATGGCAGCGATGCCAGTACAATAGAAGGGCTAAACTAAGAAAATGTATACTTAAAAAAGGTGCTTATATTACTTCCTACGTACATCTAGCTCGAAATTACTTGCCAAGTGGCAAGGACCCTTCGTGGTTACACGCCGAGTGGGCGATGTTGATTATGGGGTTGAGCGTTCTGACAGGGAAGGGGCAAAACAAATTTACTACCTCAAACTCCTAAAAGCATGGAGAGAGACGGTGCCTATGTCTTTAGTGTCATCAGTGAATGAGAGAGATGAGTTGGGGCAGGAGGTGCCAAACTCGACACAATCAACCCTGCTCTCTTGTGATGACCATCTCTTGCCGGCACAAAGAACAGACATTGCTTTATAGCAACAGAGGTTTGCTGATGTGTTCACACTAACCTCATACAGCACCATTAATACTCGCCCGGGTGCCCTTGTAGACTGCCTGAACACAAAAGTGTAGCCATGCTAGAAATGGGGGTAATAAAAGAGTCTAGCAGTGCTTGGCATAGTCCCATCGTTCTAGTAGCGAAGAAGGATGGGTCTGCCAGGTTCTTTGTAGACTACCGCAAGGTGAATTATGTATCACAGTTTGATGCATATCCAATGCCTCGGATCAATGAAATCCTGGACCGGCTGGACACTGCTCGTTTTTTTTTTTTACAATGCTGGATTTGTCTAAGGGCTACTGGCAGATTCCCTTGTCACCAAGTCGAAGGAGAAAATCCACTCCTTCTCCACTCCAGCATGGTTATACCAATTTTCACACTTCCACTTGGGTTATTTGGGGCCCCAGCCATATGCTGTGGCAAACCATATGCTGAGTGTTGTGGCTGCATATGCAGCTGCCTACTAGGATGACATGATCATCCACAGTGGCAGCTGGGAGCAACATTTGCAGCAGGTGGCGGCGGTGCACACATCTTTGAGGCGGGCGGGGCTCATGGCGAACCCAAAGAAGTGTGAAGTTGGACAGAGGGAGGTACAATACAGTATCTGGGGTACCACTTGGGCTGGGGGCAGATACGGCCCCATGTATATAAGACAGCTGCAATTGCTGCAGGCCAATGGCCTAAAATCAAAAAAAGGACATGAGGTTTTTGGGGCTGGCCGGGTACTACAGGCAGTTTATTCCGGCTTTGCGGACCTGACAGATCTGGGGAAGGCTACAAAAAATATTTCTGCTGAATTGAACATTCACAAGAGCACATTGGCCTCCATAATTCTTAAATGGAAGTTTGGAAGTTTCCTAGAGGTAGCCGCCCAGCCAAACTGAGCAATCGCGGGAGAAGGGCCTTGGTAAGAGAGGTGACCAAGAACCCATTGGTGAAAATGGATGTCCACCGACGGTCCCCATCCAAGCTGACGGAGCTTTAGAGGATCTGCAGAGAATAATGGCAGAAAATCCCCAAATCCAGGTGTGCAAAGCTTGTCGCATCATACCCAAGAAGACTCAAGGCTGTAATCACTGCCAAAGGTGCTTCAACTAAGTACTGAGTTAAAAGGGTCTGAATACCTACGTCAATGTGCTATTTCAGTTTTTCCTTTTTAATACATTTTTAAAAATTATCTAAAATCCTGTTTTCACTCTGTCATTATGGGGGATTGAGTGTGGATTGATAGAACATTTTAATTTGAATGATTTTAGCATAAGGCTGCAACATAACAAAATGTGAAAAAAGTGAAGTAACAGCCCTTTCTGTTACTGATGCTGCTTACAGTATGTCTACCAGGCAGGAAGCCTCCTAGATTAGGACCTATCAGAAGTAACAGCATTGGAGGAGTCTGCTAATTTTGCATTGGTCTAACAAGGCAACAAAGCATTCAGTTACAGGTGTATCATTGACATATGTAGTTTTGAGCTGTGATTTGTGTAAATAGTAGAACGCAGATTGTTTTCCACAAACACTTATATTATATAAATATAGGATATAGGTCCCCAGAAGTGTATAAAGTGCATACATTGTCTATTACTGACCGGCAAGAATTTATCTCAAGTGAAATAATAATATTGAGAATGAGATGGCCCAAAAGCATACAAGTGTCCTTTTGCATTCTAATTGGCCGCATCTAACATACAAAACCCAGCTGACAATAATAATAGCATAACCATATCATACACACATGCGCACAAACATAAAAACAAGACACAATAGTCAACTCAAAGTGTTGCTTGTATGGACATACAGAATTGTCAGGTACTGTACACCTGTGTTTCTGTCCAAAAAGACCCCTTTTAGACCACTGCACATTCAGCATCAAAGTACTCTTTTTATGTGAAAGCACACAAACTGAAAGCTTCAAAAATACGTGTCATTCTCAGATGTACTTTATTAGAAAGATTCTGCAAGCCGCCTTTGTTGTTGTGATGTGTTTTGAGCTGTAGTGAGACATCTGTTGGGTTTATATCAAAGGCGGGAAGGCCCTGACTGGCAGGCACAAGGTGTATCGGGTGCAGAGGTTCCTAGAGATGACAACCTTTTCTAACGTCTCATCATTTCTAATCAAGCTGAAGGTCCTTGTGAAGATTTCACATAAATGAATCTGAACCAAAGCCTGATGCCATTTTTAAAAGATTGCATTCCTATATGCAGTCTTATATAGGCGGTGGTGCAGTGGTTAGCACTGTTGCCTCACAGCAAGAGGGTTCTGGATTCAAACCCTGGCTGGGGCCCTTCTGTGTGGAGTTTGCATGTTCTCCCCGTGCCTGCGTGGGTTCTCTCCGGGTACTCCGGCTTCCTCCCACAGACCAAAAACATGCATGTTAGGTTAATTGGTGACTCTAAATTGCCCATAGGTGTGTGAATGTGAGTGTGATTGTCTGTCTCTGTATGTTAGCCCTGTGATTGACTGGCGACCAGTCCAGGGTGTACCCCGCCTCTCGCCCAATGTCAGCTGGGATTGGCTCCAGCTCCACCGCGACCCTCTAGAGGAAAAGCGGTAAAGAAGATGAATGAATGCATTCCTATATAGAATAATCTAATAATAATATCTGGTATTTATATAGCGCCTTTCTAAAACCCAAGGTCGCTTTACAGGGTCGGGCAGAAACTAACAAAAAACTACTATCTAAACTAAGCTAAACAGACTAATCTAGATAACTGAACTAAGCTAAGCTAAACTAGGCTAAACTAACTACTGGGGAAATGCCTTGGTGAAAAGGTGTGTCTAGAGGGCTGACTTGAAAGTGTCCAGGGTTGGGGCGTTTCGGATCTCAAGGGGGAGGGAGTTCCAGAGGGTAGGGGCCGCTACGCTAAAGGCTCTGTCACCATAGGTCCGTAGCTTGGCACGGGGGGTGGAGAGGAGGCCTAGGTCAGAAGACTGCAGGTTCCGGGATGGAGTGTGCTGGCGGAGGAGGGTGGGGGTGATGTGCTGCCTGGGCTTGGTGTGAGTCAGAACCCTGGCAGCTGAGTTCTGCACATATTGGAGCCTGTCCAGGGCCTTGCTGGGAACCCCAAACAGGACTCCGTTGCAGTAATCCAGCCGGGAGGTGATAAAAGCGTGGATGAGGGTCTCAGCCACGGTGTCTGAGAGTGAGGGCCGGAGTCGGGAGATGTTTTTGAGGTGATAGAAGGCGGACTTGGTGACGGATTTGATGTGGGACTGGAATGAGAGGGTGGAGTCAAGGATGACTCCACCCTCTCATTCAGGTTACGACAATTCATATTGTCAAATATTAATTGTATGCGTTTTGTTATTTCAAAACAACCTTGGAAATACAGTATAACCATCTATCTCACACCAACAGCTTAGCATTGATAGTACAGTATATACATCCTCATTGCACTTTTCTCTATGGTCATACACAAAGAGAAACACACTGCCGTTATTTCATCTAGATGTTTTAAAGAATGAACAAACCGACAAGAATATTGTAAATTGAAGTATATTTTAGTTTATAAACACACTCAATAAGATGAAAAGTGTTTAGCTGAAAGCTGAAAGCGTTTCATGAAACTATTGCTGTGGATGGTCAGCAGCGATGAATGCAGTCTAATAGCAACACAGCTGGGTAAATAGGTTGTATGAAGTCTAAACTTACCGTGGCATTTCACTTATCTGTGGGGAGCTTAGAGAGCGATGGACGGGGGTGAAAAGTCGTGACGCCTGGGCCTTCTTTTTAGGGGAGCCCGCCCGAGGCACAAATGACAAAATAGTGTGTCCCCTGATGGTTGCCAAAAAATACAGACTGGCTGTTTTACTCAGAGCAATGCAGTAGTTGATGGAACAATGCAGTTGTGGAATTAGCATGGTGTGCCTTCCATTTAAAAAAAATTGCAATAGTTAGGGCAATATAGTGATACATTTAGAAGTAATATTTATTAATATAGCACTTTTCAAAAACAAGTGCTTTGCAAAGACAAAAAAAAACAAGAAAAATGACCTGATCAAAAACATTTAAGTAGAATTGATACAGTAATAATTACAATGTATGAATTACTAAAGCGCAATAAAACAAATAAAGTAAAAACGGAAGAATAACCTGATTCAAGAGAAAGCAATTCTGAAAGTGTGTTTTTTGAAAGAAGAAACAGAGCTAGCCTGTCTGATCTCCTCCGGCAGGTGCTTCCAGAGTGGTGGGGGCATGTTTCCAAAGGTTTTTAGCCTTGACCTAGGAATTACTAGTAACAGACCTCTGCCAGAGGATCTCAGGCTGCATTCAGGCTCGTAAGCGGTTAGTGAGTCAGTGATATAATCCAGGGCCAACCCCAAACATGCTTAAAAAAAATTAAAAATTAAAAAACAATTCTAAAATGTTCAGATAACTGCAGCATTTTGAAGTAGTTGAAGTTTGGAGAGGTTGTGTTGAGGGAGACAGCGAGTTACAGCGAGTTACAGTAGTCTAAGCGGGATGTAATGAAAGCATGGATAACTGTTTGTAAATTCTGAGTGGATAGAAAAAGATCAAATTTTCGAGATATTACGAAGTTGCAGAAAGCACAATTTAATGACTGACTTCACCTGCTGGTCAATGTTAAGTTTGTTATCAAAGATAACACCGAGATTTCTGCACTGGGGTTTGATACAACATGATAGAGAGCCATCAGTGAGAGGAGTGGAGGGGATTGGACCTATGATAATGGCTTCTGATTTATCTGAGTATAGCAGAAGAAAGTTTTGAGAGAGCCCGTTTTTAACATCTGTAAGACAGGATTGTATTTGACCAGTTGTGTTGTGTTGTTGGGAGTCAAACGAGAAATAGATCTGGGAGTCGTCCGCTTAAAAATGTAAACTGATGTTGTACATATGAAAGATTTGACCTAATGGTAACATATACTGTAAATGGAGAATAATAATTTATGATGAGATTATATGTGTTTGCTAATAGATACAATAACTGACTTTAATATCAAACTATTTCATTCTTACGTTATCGCTTTCATTCCTACCTAAAGTAAAATTCAACCAGATTTCCTTTAAGAAACTTCCAACGTTTAAGAAACGCTATGGTTTGTAATTTCTCTTAACCAAGAGTAAGTAGAGGAATATTATTATGCCTTGTACCAAATAGTCTTGAGTTCTTTGCGAAGATTGCATGTGGGAGCCACACAATGATAGCCAAAATGTGTAGTGCTTGATGGTGTGATGGTGGTAGTTTCTGTTTAAAGCCAGGTGGACTATTCTGTGCATTATTTGCTCCTCTCATCTACATGGCCTGATCCCGCTCATGTAAATCCATGTTATGTTCATCTGTGCAAATCTAGATTGTTGATTGCTCATCATACTGCAAATGACTTTTCTTCCTTAACCCAGTACTTCCACCTTGTGTTTCCTCACCCATCTGATTCGCTGTCCGAGTCCGAAGAAATGCCGGCGGGGTAAGCCTGTGTTTTTAGCTGTTCCTCTCTACTCCTCCTCTCCTCCTCTCCTCGCTCTTCCTGCTCCTCTTTTTGGAGGAGGTGAAAGTAGCACCTGCCTCGCTTCACGGCCGACACCAGGCGCCTATAGGAAACAACAGGAGAAGAACGTTGGATAAAAAGACTTACAAATACAGGAATATCATACCGGTCCATCACAGTGCACACACACACACACACACACACACACTCTCTCTCACTCAAATTCACAACAATGGGAAATACAATAATACACTTTTATTAGTCCATATGTGGTCCACACATGTGGAAATTTGTCCTCTGCTTTTGACCCATCCTGTCCTTCCTCAGTGGGCAGCCAGGAGCAGTGGGCAGCCCTTTTTCCGGCGCCCGGGGACCACCTCCAGATTATTTCGCCTGTCTTGGTCGGAGACAGGCAGGAGAGCGTTCCTGCATTCACATGCATTCACACATCCCCAATCCAACCCTTAATGCTGAGTGCCAAGCAGGGAGGCATTGGGTACCGTTTTTTAAGTCTTTGGTATGACTCGGCCAGGGATTGAACCCCCAACCTCCCAAGCTCAGGGCGGACACTCTACCACAAGGCCACTGAGTTGGTGAGGTTTTCAACTTTCATGTGTTTAGTAGTGGGAGGAACACAGTGATTCTCATTGCACTTCAACACTGCCTGATATGCAGCATAATAAAATAAATTATGTAATAAAAATAAAGAAAATAAATAAATCTACAATTAATCACAAAGCCCGGTAAGGGCTTCTAATCAATAGTGCGTGCAAACCATCGGAAAACCATACATTATTCCATAAATATAGGCAGGCACATCTCCTCCCACACTCTCATGCACACATAACATTGTGGGGGAATCCATCTAATCTCTACATCATCCATACATACGCACACCGGGGCACGGAGAAGACAACCACAACAACTAGCTAGTGCATCATGGGAGAATGTCTGCGACGTCTTGGCAGATTAATGACTTCATTATGTCAGTTTAGCTCCCATCCATAACCTTTCCCCAAATACCATGCGCTTGTTTTTCTTCATACTGCACACGCAATTACCTTCACATTAATGTTCCGGGATGGAAATGTCTAGGAGCCTGACCATATCCACTCAAAGTCTCTCTCTCTCTCTCTCTGTCTCTTAACACAGACGCACACAGATGCATCGCAATGACTTTGCCTGGCAAATGGCGAAGGCATTTCCACCTCGGTGTTTCTTAAATGATCTCACACGAGCAGTTTGCCTCCTTGTAATCAGCAGAGGCGTGGAAGCACAGGTCAGAGTTCAGGGCGCTGAGTGCCTTGTTAATGTGCGATGGGATCGACAGACTCAAGGTCAGCTAATCTATTGCAGGATCTTTTGTTGCTTAACCCAGCTTGGATCAAACAAAGTCTCCCCACTTGCTGTGTGGCCCTCAAGCAGCAAGGTTAAAAAGGTTAAATGTCAGTTGTTTATGTTTGGGGCTTTTAGCTGACAACAACTCATCTATACTGACTTAGAGCAAAAACAAATTAAAGACAAGCCTCAATTGCTTATTCCAAATCAATATTACAAGCCACCAAAAGAAAGAATACAGAATACGGTCAGATTATACTGTCCAGCCTGAGTCCCACACTAGAGGAAAAAAAACATTCAGAACTACGCCACAGCCAATTCAATCCTTAATCATTATTTATAGCCAACAACTGCCAAACCAAGAATAGAACAGCACACTTGATAATAGACAGAGCACCTTTTGTCCAGGCATCATCATTTGGCTCCATTTACTTATATACAGGCCAGCTTGGTGGGTACTACCCCTGCCATATCTCAGCACCAGAGACCTGCCTTTAATTGTTGTATCTTACTCTGGCTTCATGGTGTTTGTAGTTTGCTCTTCCAATGTTTGTGTGGCATCTCTCTGGTATTTCATTTTCCCCCAAAGAGATGCAGGTTAGGCGTGTAGATTGCAGAACCCAAATTGCCTGTACACGAGCAAGTAGTGAATATGTGTGTGTACCTAAGACGTGGCTCATTTGTTTAGTTAGTTGTCAGGATAGGCATGCTATTATTGTTTTTTACATGATAAATTAACACAAAAAAAGGAATATTGTTTTATTTGAAACAAGAAAACTATTATTTAACGGTCTAGATGCTGTCTTTTGTTTTTTTAATCAGCCTTGCTGTCTGTTCCTTTTGTGCTCGATCTGTGTGTGTGCGTGTGTGCGTGCATCCCTCAGAATATGAATAACGTATGATACTTTAATAATAATAACTTTAATAATCATGTTACTTTGAATCCTTGGGTCTCAAGGGAGAAGGGGAACCATTGAGAAGGATTGAGAAAATCAGATAACCTTTGAAGAACACTGATAAATCTGCTTTGTGATTTAATACACCAATGATAAGTAAATACATTAAGAAAATAAATAAATAAATGGTAGACAAAAAGCAATACATCAAAGAGAAGTTCTGTCAGAAATCTAAACAGTTGTGCCTGCCACTGGAGGGGAACAACAATATGGATAGAAAGATTGAATCCTTGGGTAGCTGTTTGTTGCCGGGCAACAAAAGAAATAGAATTTTTGATAAGTGAGGCGTTGACTTGACAGTAATTATGTAAGCCAAGTCTGTTGTGCCTCAATTTATTATATTCATGGTCTCTTTTACTGATTGGCAATTATAGTCAGCCTCCGGCAACACATTATGAATCCCAATGAGTACATTTGTGTAGCAGTTTGGATATTTGATGTTAACATGTAAAAGCTGCAATCAGTGAAATGGTAAATAGTAAATTACAATTTCATTATTAAAGTTTCATAATTAAACTACAGCAGTACATCTAATCTGTAAATAACATAGCAAAGGGATGTATGTCCATGAGCTATGTCCGTGAGGAATTAGACGGACAGACGGACATTCAGGAGGAGAGAACCTGGGATGTTACCTATAGTCCCTATTCTAGAGGCCCAGGGTGGACTGCAGGGATCCTAAAGCGCTGCATTCAGAACAACAGTCAGTGACACAAGAGTATCTAGTACTTAGACAAAGCTGTGACACAATGAAGAAAAACACAGCAAACACAAGCTTACTTAAGACCAACAAAAAAAACGTTTATCATAATGGAAGTAAATAAATAAATATATAAGTGCATACAATGCAGCAATGCAATGGGGTTGGGAGGTTACTGCTTGTATAATTTCCCCAGGTAGGTATGGCCTGGGGAAGCTAGTAAAACCTGAGGCCTTAAACCTAATCTCTGGAAGAGATAGTCACTGCCTTAGCATCTCACTGGCTCATACGGGGGTTGCAGTATATATTGATATCTAGTACTGAAAATAGTTGATGCACACATCTACGGTAAATTGATTTTGAGTAGGCCTACTCCCTCTGGCACAAGCGTAAACCACGGTTGAACACTGACTGTATTACACAATACAACCAAACTCTACTTTGTGTTTGCATTAGGGGGAAAACAAATTAAGCAAGGAGTTGCTTACAGACCAAGAAGCTGGAAACAGATTGAAATGCTGCCATTTGGGCTCAAAACTATGTCCACCTCAGATTACAAACACTGTGGGGACTTACTTTCTGTAATAGACATTCTGTATTCATTGTGCAGGGATGGATTCCCTTCCTGTGAATATCACAACCTTTTCCTGTATGAACAACTCTATGAATAATTCAGCACTCAGTGTCCATTTCCACAC
>OMPB01073391.1:3653-14371 GCA_900312615.1 Stylephorus chordatus | reverse complement strand
GCACGTTCATTACATGAAAGGAAATAAAAGCGTCCCAAATAAAATCGCTACAGTTGTTATACCATCAGCATAGTACCAAATTAATAAACACACTTCTAAATCTATTCTGCCCAGGTGCTCACGTAAGGCTGGATGATTTCTGTGGTTCTTCGTCCAATTGTCGGGAAGAATAATCAGACTATCGTGTTCGTCAATCTCGGTGTGGTTTGCGTCCAAACTCCGGATCCTTGGTTTTATCACGCCTGACTGTGAGATTTGGGGTGGGGGGAAGAGCCTTTGAGGTCTGGAGGAAGCCTTATCTATACTTGGGTCCCTTTGAAGCCTTGGAGGGGGAAGAATGATTTTGGGAACAATACGCTACATCTTTAGCATTAGCTGTGTGTAGGAATCTAGAATCCCTACAGGTGTTATGCTGATTTAATCACGTTCTAAATGTCTAGTTGACCAATCAGATTGCTTGGTCGGAACTACCTGTTGTATAATCCTCTGTAATTGTTCTCAAACTCCTTAATAAATGATCCTTCTTGCAGTTAAAGGTGAATACCACTGAATGTGTTACACTTTAGTGTTGAAACAGTTGAATTAATATTTCTGCATACAGTTAATGTTACTACTATTATGCACACACTACTATAATATTGATTGAGAATCGCATATGAGACCAAGATGACATGCTAAATAGTAATAACAGCAAACTACAATAGTAAAAAGCAATTTATTACGTTTGGCTGGTAAAATAAATCTGTCTGGCTGGTAAATCTTTCATCTACCAACAACCTTGGCAGGTAAGCCAAAAAGTCAATTTTGGACCTAGAAATATATATTTTAATTGTGTCAAAGATAAAATGAACCAATCAATCCGGATCCATGCAATAATGCAAGGTACATCTTTTATGTATTTTCAGCAATAGGATATTTTTTTGGGGTTGGTAGATCATGTTGAGCTGGTCATTTTAAAAGTAGCTCGCAAGCCAAAAAAGTGTGGGCACCCCTGATCTAGGCAATAACACCCCACCCCTCCTGTCCACCACAGCTCCTGCCTTAGATGTGGACTGGCAGAGCAACAACACGTTTGCCTCGTGCAGCACAGATATGTGCATCCACGTCTGCAAACTGGGACAGGACCGACCAATCAAAACATTCCAGGGACACACAGTGAGTACTCAAGAACATTTCCTGTTCAGAACGTCCCAGCTCAAGCATTCAACCATTGCTATAAAAGATTTCCCCTCATCTGAAAACAATGTCTGTGTGCTCAGGGGCCAGTTGCACAAAACACCTTAAGTTAAGATTTTCCTTAAAGTCAGAGTTAAGGTTTCCTTAAAATAAAATTGGTTGCACAAAACACCCTTAAGTCTTCTCCTTAAGGTTTTCTTAAAACGTTCACTTACGTATTCAAGGTTTTCTCCTTAACTTGGTCTTATACTTAAGGAATTCCTTAAACCGTTGCACAAAAGCCCTTAGCAACCAAAATAAGGAAAACAACTCAAGGTACCTCTGACCATCTTAACCGCAACATGGCTGAGTTTATAGCGATAAATTAAGTAAATGAATGCATCCTGAGAAGAGTGTTCCATGACCGGAGAATCCAATGGATACGCTTAACCATGAGCAATTGATTTTAAATGATAGATTTGACCGGCAGTCAATTCATGATTTGTCTGACCGTCTATAGTTGGATAACTCTACTTTCCACAGCTGTACTCTTCCAGCCATATTGCAATTAATGTTTGATCTACAGTTTTATGCTACACAATCTTTCTGGTCAGGCTACACTGTACAAGAGACCATAGTAAACAATTTCTTCAGAAATAATAATAATAACAATGTTGTATCATATTTTATGTTTAGCTAATCACGCTAGCATGTCAAGTCAACCGTAGCTCAAGCTAAGTTCACACGGCACCCTGTTGCATGCAATTTCAGAGATCGCATGCAACTGGAGGCAAATCGCATGCGACTAGTCGGTGCTCGATAGCTATGTGTGAACTGTTCAAATGCGTCACAAATCGTGGCCCACTAGTCGCGTACGACGAAAAGACTCAACCTTTTCATGAGCCTTTTCGTTGGCTGCGACTGAACGTGTAGTGTGTGATGCAGAGCTAGAGCCAATGAGAGCGCAAGACACGGGGGTGAGGGGAAACCACGGAAGTGGCTGTACATTCAGAGGAACAAGCTGCAGCTGTACTACTAACTAGACTACTCTACTTTTTATGGATCCTCACATCCTCTCCCTTTATTTCAGTAGGAAGTCAATATTGAGTGTGTAATTGCAATTTTCAAAAAATTGCAATTAAATTGCAAATAAAAACACACAGTATCACTATTGATAGCCTACGAGGGATTATTTTGTGATGCAAGTCAAACTATGTAGCGTGGAATTGTTTGTCCAAGATATAAAGACTAGGTTTTTTAGAGGCACTGTGGGAGGTTGTCACAATATTCTGCCAGCGTTATGTCGAAGTACAAAAACATCAAATTTGTACCAGCGGACTCCTTCCAATATGCATTTGAATATGTTGTAAATGTACATAAACGTATAGCATCTGAATATCCTTTCTTGTTACACATTGTTAAAAAATAGGTTACCCTAGAAACACATAGAAATAATTGTAATGAAGTGTAAAAACACAGCAAAAGTTGCCTGTTTTCTTTTTTTTCTTCATGGTGTTTACCAGTAAAGCTATGTAGAATTAATAAGTCGGTAGTTTGTGAAACTATAGTGAAAGGAGACTTGGACTAGGATTTTATACTTTGTTATTTTGATCTTATATGAATATACAACAATAGGATTCATAAAGAATCAACTTTAATGGCAATTTTGAAAGGTAAGATGATAAAAAAGATTTAAAGGATTGTGTAGTGTGTGACACCCTGTCACCATTCAGTCGCGTAGTGTGTACACTACAACGACGCACAACGCCCGATTACAAGACAGCAAGTTGTGTCGTGTGTACTGTAAGCTAAGTTCATACGACCTAACGACTGTGAAAGTAGTGTCGTCTGTACGAGCCTTAATGTGTTTGACTGGCAATCTTTTTTAGTAATTTTTAGAAATTCAACAAGGTGCTATAGTTATGTAACGTACTGTTAGCTGCGTTTTCATGCGCCTTTTCACTCATTGGTGGAAAAGTGTGTGTAAAGAGAGCACGTTATTACTGTAGATGTGTTATTCCCTCTTATACATGTTAATATGTGTAACAAAACACAGATGCAACAAACGTTATATTTTTATTTTCTGTTCATTGTGTTTCAGTCTCACAAATTACAAGAGGAAAAGGAAATAAGAAGCTCATGTACTGTTGAAGAGAGGAAAATAAAACTGAGGAAAAAAGAAAGAAAAGAGGAAACGACAATCCTCAAACAACGAGAAACGTTTCAGCATCAGTTCCTTCGGTAGTGTTAACTGTCTAGTTGTATAAAACTGTATATAAGGCTAAATAATAGGCTATGAATAAAGAATGATTCCACGAATAATCGTAATTAAGTCATTTTATTTGTTATTGAAACATACTATATGCCCAGACAGGAATGATTGTAAATATTTAGTGAGTAATACTTTTAATTTAATTAATACTATAGGCCAACATTGTGAGGCGATAAGCGCGAGTGCAAGCAAACACACCGTCTCTGTGGAAACCGTATCATTTTACTGCTGTAAAATCTTTTTCAATGCAGTAAATTCCGTAACATTTTTCATTAACTAAGGAAACCTTTTAAGGGATTCTGTGCAAAGTAAGTCCCTCAGCTAAGGAGAAATTAAGACTTAAGTGTCATACTTAAGGGAGAAACTTTAGGTGCTTTGTGCAACCGGGCTCTGGTGTACGTATTGTATATAGCGTTAATATAGACTCTTTTCTCTTCACTCTTGATGTTAAAGACGTGTGGAGGAAATCTGTCTCATTCAAAATTGAAAATAAGTAGGTGTAGGTAAACTAACCTTACACACAACTGGTCAGATCAGACGGGCTGAAATGAGTTTATTAGTCAACTACGTTATTTGGATTTGCACAATGAAAGCAAACCCATGTGAAGCTAGCATAGATTAAATACTGAAATTGAGGGCCAGTTTCACAGACACAGACTTAGTCCTGCAATTAGTCCTAAATTGTACTTTCAATGGACAATCTCCATTCAAAATTCCATTTAGTCCAGGACTAACTAGGCTTAATCTATGTCTGCGATACCGGCCCGAGTCTATTTGTTTGAAAGTAAAAGAAAATGAACACAGCTTGAACACACATTGCTTGTTTTTACAGAACGAAATGTGCGTTCTTATTTTATTTCTGTTTGCTTGGCTACTGTACCATGAAACACAAACATCTGCAAGACAAATGAGAAAAATGTCTGTTTCCTGCAGCTTATGTGTGAATATGAATGTGTTTAAGTGTGTGTACGTGTGCCACTCCAGCGGCCGTGCACTAGCACTAAGACCAGCACCTCTTCCATCCTGAACGCTCTTCTCTTCCTTTTCCAGAATGAAGTAAACGCAATCAAATGGGACCCCACGGGCAACCTGCTAGCCTCCTGCTCCGACGACATGACGCTAAAGGTGGGAGCAGGGCTTTCTTGTCTGGAAACACTACCAGCCTCTAAGAGAGTCAATGTTGAGACTCCATAGCATAAGTGGACCTTGCAGGGTCTGAACATTAAAAGCTCCTCCTAGAATTTGAAGTCTAGCTTTTGGAGGTACGAGGTACAACTAATCAGTAAAACCAGATTGGTTCCCTAATTTCTGATCTAGACACTTAAAAGTAGATGATGAAAACAAAATGGGCGCAAAATAGGTTTATAGAAATACAGTAAGTGAGACCAAATAAATGTGAGTGGAATAGACTGTTTAACTTGTTTAATCTCATTTAATACCATAATATTTCATACAATTTAAGTTCTTAATTATTGGACAAACAATGCATTGATCTAATCACTGCACTCCACTTTAAATCACTTCTTCCTGTAAAAAGACTGCAAGAAATTCCTTCACAATAAGTCTGACCAATGTGGAAAACGCGTGCTCATGCATGGTATTTTTGCTGGGTCACGACCCCGCCTAGAATAGCCATTTTCCTTTACTGACTGACTGACTGACTGACTCACACTCACTCATTGACCCATTGTTAAAACACGCATGCAGCTTAGCTAGGCGTGCCTAGTCTTGTTATATTACAAATGTTGATCTGCTGTGGAAAGAAGATCATATTCTTTCCCCATATCGAACAAGCTAGCTAACGTGTGTGTGTGTGTGTGTGACAGATCTGGAGTATGAAGCAGGACTCGTGTGTCCATGACCTGCAAGCCCACAGTAAAGAGATCTACACCATCAAGTGGAGCCCAACCGGGCCTGGAACCAACAACCCCAGCGCAAACCTCATGCTAGCTAGGTAAAGTTATACAAAACTTTTTCCGTTGGTTCAAAGTGAGAATGGCATTTCACCGTGTGTTAGCAACCCCACCTCTGCTATCCTATAAAGTGGAATTTAATCTGACCTATTTTGATCCATTATGTGACCAAATTGTGTCTGATATGTATGGTTGGAGCAAATGTTTTAACAATAAAGGAGGATTCAGACACGCTTTGAAATAAATCACAAATCGATAGTTTTTTCAGACCGATTTTTATTTTTTTGTAGATTAATTTCAAATCCTGGATTGTTTGCCGTCTAATGGTGGTTTTGGCATAACAGGACCATCGGACAGACCATCACCATCCTCTCCACAAATTTGAAAGAGGCAAATTTGAAGGTGGAGATAATGGCAGTTGGAGTGGTGTTTGGGAGACCATAGTTATTTACTTAGTACGAGTCACTGTCACACCAAAAGAGCATCATTCAACAACTTCTACTTGGCAGAAGTAACTATCTCCATACAGTTAGGAAGCAGTTTAACCACAGTAAGTGATTTTAGAGTAGAGTACCGAGGTGTGTCGCTATTATCATATTTTAACCACTAGTGACACAAACAATGAACATCAGTAAGGAATATATTAATATATCAGTAATATTGCGAAACAACTACATTTATTGGTCGTAGATGTAGATGTGTGTGTGTGTGTGTGTGTGTGAGTGGAGGATTTCTTCACAGCACACCACTCAGAGGAAGGGAGCCCCGACTTTGCTCTGAGAAGTGCAGTGCTTTGGGAAGTCAACCATCAGTCTGGCCCAAACGTCATTATACGCTCGGCATCTCCCACCTGAAACTTTTCTGCCCCCTGCAGTGCATCGTTTGACTCGACGGTGCGCCTATGGGATGTGGAGCGGGGAATTTGTATCCACACGCTCACCAAGCACCAGGAGCCCGTCTACAGCGTGGCCTTCAGCCCCGATGGCCGGCACCTGGCCAGCGGCTCCTTCGACAAGTGCGTCCACATCTGGAACACGCAGGTATGAAAAAGGGGCGGTGGATCGTCTTGTGAATGGTGAGGACCTGGAGTCCATAGTGGTGTTTAAATGGTGTGACGAGAAAGAAGCAGACCAACGGTTTAAGCACAGCACTTGGCTGTCTTTATTAGAGAGTTCACACGCACAAGTGCACCTCACGCTTGTGCCCGACACAAATTTTACTTTGAACATAAATAATATAAAACTGTCCATCGGTGATCGCTTCAGTACATTATAATAGTGCAGCGATCGCTTCAGTACTTTATAATAGTGCAGCGATCGCTTCAGTACATTATAATAGTGCAGCGATCGCTTCAGTACTTTATAATAGTGCAGCGATCGCTTCAGTACTTTATAATAGTGCAGCGATCGCTTCAGTACTTTATAATAGTGCAGCGATCGCTTCAGTACTTTATAATAGTGCAGCGATCGCTTCAGTACTTTATAATAGTGCAGCGATCGCTTGTGACCGGCGTTCTTCCCGACCCACCGCTTCCGTATCCGTGTGTCTTCTGGCTGTGGCTGGGCCTTAAATGTTCTTAAATACACAGGCAGGTGATGATGATCATTGATTACGGCTGATTCCACTCACCTGCCTGAGCATCGGGTCCCGTTAGCGCCGCCTCCTCCACAAATGGGTTAAACACGGGTTGAGCCCAATATCCTGTGTCAACCCCGGGTTTTGTGTGTGAAAGGGGAACCCAGGTTCAACTCTGGCCTGTCGACCTGTGAAAACATCCACTGTCTTATTTGAAAATCCAGCAGAATGCATATAGCTTTTTAAACATATTCTATCTTCTCTCTCTCTTTCTCTCTCCAGACGGGGGCGCTGGTCCACAGTTACAGGGGGACCGGTGGCATCTTTGAGGTGTGCTGGAATGCAGCCGGGGACAAGGTGGGCGCCAGTGCGTCCGACGGATCGGTAAGTGGACTTTGGTGCCTGCAGTCTGAGCACATTGGCTCTTACTTGTTCCTGTCTAGGACATGATTCACGCTCTGAACATTTATGTTTGCAATTGCAAACTCCAGTTTGCAAATTTGTACGTCCGATTTTTTCATAAGTTATAGTGGCAAATGATCTTAATCCTAAGCCACTCATTTTCTCAGACTCAAACATCTTTGAAGTAACAGCTAGCAGGCTACGCAGGCATCCAGGGTTTATTAGCAAATACAGAAAACTACAAGAAAGTAGTCCAAAGGAAATGTTCAAAGTAAACACAACTAGACTCCAGTGGCATAGAACGTTTACTTATAATACGACGAGGACGACAGTCAAAAAGCTTTTTCCTTCCACACTACACAGCATCCTTCATCAACGCTGAAAACATTCCACTAATCACGTCTTAACAATAATAATGCTAGAAAAAAAACACTTTACCAAAGATACTAAATTATTACTGAATTACTTCCTACTTATCAAAATGCAATAATCAATAGCAAAACACCAATATTCTTAACCCAAAACAATATATTACCATAATACTTTTGGACAGAATTAAATGAAACATTATTCAGATGAATTTGCCTCTTACAAGATTAGCAAGTTTGTTTATTCATCTCAATGTGTGCAACTTTTGAAACCATGAGTTAGAAATTCTTCATCCTCTCTTGTTTAGTCTCATCTCAGGTGTGTGTACTAGAGTTAGACTTCATCCTCTCTTGTTTAGTCTCATCTCAGGTGTGTGTACTAGAGTTAGACTTCATCCTCTCTTGTTTAGTCTCATCTCAGGTGTGTGTACTAGAGTTAGACTTCATCCTCTCTTATTTTGTCTCATCTCAGGTGTGTGTACTAGACCTGCGGAAATAGTCTCCTTGCTGCTCCTTTGGAAGCCATGGACCGACCATGAATGTGTACATAGCCAAATGTCCCTGCCCACCCCGCGTACTGCTCACCAACCACAGGCCCCGCCCATCGACAGACAGACAGAAAGGAAGTAAGCAGGGGAGGGGAGGAGGAGGGGGGCACAGGAACAGGAAGCGAGCACCCCAACACAGCAGGTCCACCCGGAGGGGAGCGGATAAACGGAAGGAAAGGATGGATGGACGGACGGACAGGTAGAGGGATGGATAAAAAATGTTCCTTCTTTCTCTCTAATCCGTGCAGAGACTCTTACAGAGACTCGTACAGAGACTCTTACAGAGACGCAGAAGGGACACGATTGAAAAATGTAAAAAAAAAAAAGAATATAAAAAAAAAAAGACAAAAAAAAAAACAGATCTGTATATGTACCAACATTTGGAGGCTATTTTGCTTTTTCTGAATCTTTAAAGAATACTCAGTCATCAACAACAAAACAAAAAGCTGCCCCCAAAAAAAAAGTATTGATCTTTGTAGTTGGGTGTCGTTGACATATCGACTTCTCCACCATTCAGGAGGAACGTTTTTGTTTTTATGGCAGATCACATATTTCAATAGGTTTTGTTCATCATACTTTTTTTTTTGTTCATGGTCAGATCGGAGATGCTACATAAATGACAGATGCTCCACTTACAGCACCTGTGTTTCCCCTTGTTTCCGTCAACCTCCAAAACTGGTGACGGTTACTCTCCCGCAAAATTTTTCGTCTAGCGTTCAGGTCAATTTATGCTCACTAGGAAAAAGGGGACGACTTCCTGTACATTGAAGTAACGGCTTTTACTGAGCGTGGCGGCAGGAAAGCGCTGTTTTATGTCTAAATGTCCTTTTGGGCAACAGCTAAACATGTATGACTCGACGGTAAGCGCCTGCCTGCGGTTCGTTAGACAGACAATGCATGTTGACAGGAGGAAAACATTGTTGCTTTGGTCCTCTCTTAGAGGTCAGAAATAATAATTAAAAAAAAAGGTTGATGCTGGCCTTGTACTTATTAACCTGATACCCAGAATGCCAGTGAATGTCAGTCCCAGCTTTTGTCATGTAGGTGCAGAAGAAACGGTACCGAAAATGGCCACTTGGCTCTTGACAAATTTCCCACTTTGCTCAAACATCTGCAAGTGCACAACTGTCGCCTTTGTTCCACTCAATTGTTAGTGATAGCGCCACTACCTCACCACCCCTCATAACAAGCAAATGTTTTACACCATTAACTGAAAATAACATTAGTAGATAACAAAATAATAAGAGGTGGGTGTGGTCGGGGACCGTAAGCTTAGCTGAAAGCTAATGCACGCAAGACAGACGATTCAAAAGATAAGAATCTGGGGGGGGGGGGTCTAAATTAATGTGTAAAAGCCCGACAACAAAAAAAACATTCTTAACCCTGATAATTTGACACCATTGTGAACTTGTGTGATGCTATTGGGGGAACGGCTCCTTGATCGCACATTGAAGAAATAGCAGGACTTTTGGAAGATCCATTTTGTATGTAGTAATTAGAAGCTTTACATATAGTGTTGAAAATACAGTACAGGTTTGGTTGAGAAAACACTGTTCGAGACATTACCTTGCAATCCTCTTAACAGTTACTCAAGTCATTGCCTTGTGGCTAGCTAGGTATGCTACAGTGCTAATGCAAATTTACATGTTAGGCAACCATATACTAATTTATCCCTGAGCATGACAGGGCTGTTGTTAAGGAAAAAACATTAGCCAGGAAAACAAAACGTCTAGCTATTTCTTCAGTGTTAAATCATCTGACACCATGTAATGATTCGTAGACCTTATTTCTGCTCATGATTTATCAGAAAGTCCCTTCAGGAACAGACATTTTTTTATAACTTTTAAAGTAAGATTTTAAAAAGCAAATATGTGTTTGTAATTTCTTTGTAGATTAAAATAAAAAAATATAAATAAAAAAAGCAGTGCCGATTTATCAGGAGGTCATTTGTTCCATGCTTCTGTTACTTATTGACCAACGTGAAGGTTGACTCGGTAATTACTCAGCTGGAAGTATTTTGTAACTAAAATAAAGAGAAAGGATGCCATTTTTGCCTGTAATTGTGTTTCTAAGAAGCAAAGTGCATTTGACCATTCACCTCATGAGGTAGATGCTTTTACACAGCCTAAATCTTAATGCTTTTACTTTGTCCCATTTCATACCATGTCATCTTATAAAATAAAGCTGCATACAATTCATGTCAAATTTGAAAAAGTTTTTCTTTTCCAAGAATTATTCCTGTATTAGTATTTGTTTATGTTGTTCTCTACTTAAAGCACTTAAATCAACGGTTTATGAAGATTGTTAAAATATTACATGTTTGCATAAAGAAAAAGAAAATGTCAAAAAGTATTGTGGGGTTGTAATTGCTTTTGGTGCCGCTGTTTATCTGAGCGTTGACAGGACATTGCCGAGTCAACCTTTACCTGTGTCGTCATAAGAGGGCGTTGTTTCAGGCCTGCTACAGCTCTCTGATTGGGTCACC
>OMPB01073356.1:0-10289 GCA_900312615.1 Stylephorus chordatus | reverse complement strand
ATATATCTCATCTTTCATATGGGCTAAAACATCGCTTGGATATGTTAAACTCCAACATAAGCTGTGCCTTACATGTTTCTCTATCTTCTCTACTGATCAAGCGAGGCTTTAGTCAGGTATGCTGGACAGCAGGGAAAAAAGAGGAAGTGTGAGGATATTGCATCTGCTCACCTAATTAGCAGGAAGAAGATAAAAGGGTGTCATTCATAATTGAAGCTGGCGCAGGAAGTCTGTCATCTCCTGCATTTCTGAACTAGCGTGAGTCCTGCCCTTCTTTTATCCGCTACATCATAGAGGAAAGGAACTCTTAAGGGCTCCAAGTGTTGTTTTTCTTTTTAGAACAAACGCGAAGAGAAATTTAGCCAGTGTGCCTTGTTTAAAAACGGTTAATTCTTATATCCTCAAACACAGCTCCCAAACTCTTCAGAAACATAATTGTGTTTTTCTTTTCTTTTGCTGCCTCTGGGTAGTTAACACTAGGGTCTCCACGATTTAGGTGAGAAACAGGAAACAGAAACAATCTCCCCCCAAAAAAGGATCAATAATCCTCACAGTGACACTTTATTCCCTCTATCTCATTGACTAATACTGAAGCCATTCTGCTCTAATCAAACTCACGATCAGACCCCAGAAAGTCCTAAAGTACCATGTGTGTGTATTGCCTGTGCTGCTGTAAGACTAGGTCTTTGGATAGGTCCTACCAGAGCAGAGTACAGACCCTATTGGTGATGGAGGACTACCGTTGCTGGAACATTGCTGAGGTGGAACCTTGATGGTAGGACCTTTAAACATCATTACAACTTGATTACAACCTACATCAACCTTTCTTCTCATTTTGTGATCATTTAAAACCATTTATCCATATAGGAATCATTTGCAGAGGTAACACTCCGTGTGTGGTTACAACACGGTAATAATCCTAAAATACAGCTTTGTAACAACAGCTTGTAACAAAGGACTATCCGCCATTCACAGAAAAGCTGAATCTATATGTTGCATTAAAAAATACTTTGTTGGTATAATAAGTGTCCTTCCTTTATTAGTTAGATATTTATTGTGGCAGAATTTACTATCCTGGGAGGCAGCGAAGAAACGAAGAGCAATCAATTGAAGAGTGATACAATGCAATTTCAAGATCTTGGAGCTTTCAATCATAACAAATAAAGCCACTCGTTTTGTCAACACTAGTACATTACTAATATACTAATATGAATGAATATAAACTTTGTCCTTTGAAATAAAACCGGTGGTTTTGCACCCATCAAATTATTTATTTTTTTGACACAGCCGTAAAGCAGATGAGTGCTTGTCATCAAATCAATTCATTACAGAACATATACATAACTCTGCATTGCTTTGTTAGTAAAACTGATTTATGCGGTCTTTTAACTGGCATGTCGTTGCATCATAAATCAAAGTACCTCGTGCAGCTGCATCTCAACCTAATGACTTTGCTTTACTTTTACAAAACCTTGTGTGGTTGTTTTATTTGGAACGAATGGTGTGTCTACAAATAAACCAATAGGTTCTTTGTCTTTCTTGGCGGCGACGTTGATATATTTTTTTGTCCCTCGGTTTTCTAGACCAAACAAAATGAAGGTTGAATAGCGATGTATTTTCTACACCAACAGAATAGGTGAAGTGCAATATCGATTGTTTATTGCTCATCTAACTTCATAACATCTTCCCTACTTTGCCGTACATTGATGCCAGTGTGATGGCATCATTTTAGACAGATATTCAATATCGGTGGAGGTGTTCATTTCCAATAATTGGCTCAGTGCCGCAATGTGTATATTTTAGCCATAACAACGCAAGGTTAGGAGGGTCAATTACCCTTGTAGGCATCAATTATTATTGCATTTATTCTGATAATTTGGAAAGAAACTTCATAATCCTTCTTTGACCTATACACAAGATATATTATTTCTCTAACCATTTCTTTTACAGTTTTCATCATAGGAACAACTATTTTTTAATTAGCCGACCTGATTATGTTCAAAGACAGGAGACCCCATCTACTCTATGCTGAAAAGATGGAGCGCATGCATTGAGGTAGTCTACGAGACTACGAGGGTAAACCTCCGAGTGTAAAACACAGCACCAGGGCAGATTTACCCACTTCCATACTGTACCACAGCTGTGCTCTCAAAGCCTTCTCTGGATGAGACGTGAGTGCTGCCTGCTGGAGCCATCACACACCAAATCCATTCCACTGGCCCCAACACTTTATTCTTTCTTGCCAACACCACCAATGCACTCCCATTTAGCTTGGCTATAGGTTGGGTCTGTTTGCTCCGACTGCCCTTGAATAGTCCCCCCGGGAAGCTGTGGCCTAATGGCGGCCTTCCGTCGGGGAGAATATGAATAAGTAAATAGATGACCCTTAAAGGAGTGGTGTTAAGGCTGCATCAGATGTCTCCCTTCAGAAGGCTTTCAGGGGGAGTTAGCCTTCTGTGGGAGGGTTAGCGCCCCCCCCACACAGAAGACTAGAGGTTAAGATTCTCAGTGCCACAATCCTAATGGATGGTCTGTGACTGACCACAAGGTATTTCCTAAGAATGATGGGAGGAAAGCTAGGGTATAATGGGATGAGTGCAAATGCTGACTTTGCCACACAATATCAAACATGCAATGAAAAACTTTTATTTATTTGTATTATTCTTTTTTTTTATCATTATCCATTTATTTGAAATTCCTTCAACTTAACTCATTTTAGTAGCAGCTTTATAAATAGGTTAACAAATATGATGCATTATAATATATACTGTACTGTAATGTATTGAAACATTGATGGATGTCTTAGCTTTATAAGCGACACACAATGTCATTGGAATTGGAATGAAGCAAAACACGGAGAAGAGTAGCTCTTCTTAAAGACAAAGGGTCAGCAGAATATATTTAACCCTTTCACTTTGAAGTGGTACGCTCTTGTGTCAAACACACACCGAAGAATACATGGATTATTGGGGTTATTCACCTCGATGGGTTGAGTGAAGTGTATCATCTAAACCTGATTGCAGCATCACCATTGAGCACCTGTTTCTGACAGGCATTGCCTACTGTGATGGATACACGGGTGCCGGGACAATCCTATTCAGGATTTATCAAGTCTGCCATCTGATTCACTTATGGGAGGTGGGCCACAACCACAATCAAGTGACAAGTGCTTTCGGTCACACGTGCTAAAAGTGACAGCAGGTGTGGAGTAGCACGTTGAAAATGGTCAGGTTGTCTATTATCTGCTGACATGTTCACCCCCCTGAGATAGACACAAACTCCTGGCAGGAAGACTATTTTTGTGTTTCTCTGTAGCTATCAAATCCTTGCACATGTGCATTTTTAAAAACCTGAAGTGACATAGCAAGGCTACAGTATTGGTTAAGTACATGGCTGTACAGTGTATGACTTTAATAGTAGCTGGTCGCTTCACCACTGTCCATATTACAAAATGAACAGAAAAACTCTTAAAGAGACATTAAATTGGTTGTCCGTAGGTAATCCAATTTTAACAATTAAGCAAATAAGGGTGCCCATTAATGTTACATTACTTAATCAGTGTACTACAGTGTATGTGTATTTTACGAAAGAATGTCCAATTAGAGCCATGCAGGCAGAAATGTGTTGGCAACTGGAATGAAATTAAACATGCCAGATAGCAGGAGAAAATTACAACACAATTTTCTAGTTTAAATCAAGTATTTATGCAACATTAGCGCAAAGGGGAACATTTAAATGATCACACTTTTTGTAATCTCTAATTATATTTCTCATTGCCTGCCTGTCTCTGCCGATTTCGGAGTTTGGCAGTCTCCAAATGAAGCAACTAATTAAAAACATAATTTAATAAAAACACATTTTAGCTATCGTAAGCGACTAGTTGGGTCAGACTCAAGGGGATCTCGCTCAACTGTTTGCCTGTTGCCTTGACGACAGAGGTGTTACTAGGATGTTATCGTTGGGTGGGCAAAAAGGAATACAATTACACCATTTTTGTAGGGTGTTCTGTGGGGCCATTACCCCATGAAAAAGAAACAATCTATAGACTTTAAACTCTCACTTTAGATTTAGATTTTATGATGAGCATTTGTATGATGAACTATAGGATAACTATATTGTAAGAAGCAGTTGCCTGTATGATGAACTAGGATAGTTCTGCCTAGGATAGAACAATGTCTAGGCCCTATATGATTAGTAATTTAAAAGTTTGCTTAATGTAAGCATTTTGCTTCATTATTTGTTGTATGTTGTATAGTGCTCACATGCATTCGGGTCTCCTTGCAGAGGTCACCAAGGGGAAAGAGAGCATGGTTTTGCTGACTTTGCACATTGCAAACTGGACAAAATTGGATACGTTTTGTACATATATTTTAAGAAGATTGTTCTTCCATTGTGACTGGTGACATGAAACTAATTCAAAATTGGAGCTGCACATTGGATCTCCAACTATGTAAGCAAATTAATGAATAGTAGGCCTTGCATTAAGAGAAAAATAAATCCTGGGTGTTGTATTCTGTTCCACTCCATTTTATTTTATTGGTTCCTTAATTAATTTTTTATACAAATGTGAGCATTAGCTAAATACAGGTTATTATTTTGGTGTAATAAATGTTATGTAAATGTAGCTAATGCCTCTCAGTCACCCTAGTGCAAGATTTATGAAGAGGAGATTATTTGTCATTAATTCCAACTCTAATTCCAACTTATTCCTTTTTACGACAAAGATAAAGGTGTTGTCTGGAGCTGCCCATGTACAGTTTCAGTTTACAGTTTCAAAGAAAGAAGAATCAAAAAAGCACAAACCACATTGTAGATATCCACCATTTTGATTGTGGTTCTCATTGGACGTGAGGACTCCACATTGGTAGAATAGTCATCAAACACCAAACATGAGGTGGGCCTCTACAGACTCATTGCACTGAAAATTGTAAACCACTGTGTATTCCTTTAATAACGTTTCATGGCATCAAGCAGTTTCTTTTGCTTTGTTAAAATGTGTGCCACTATTATGTGCAGACATATGAATGTTTGCTTGTGTTAGAGGATTTCAGTAGGCCTATATACTGTACCTATGCATCTGGCCTGGTTTATTTTGCTTTTGTATTGTTGAGTATTTTTTTATTTATTTAACAGGATCCATCACTCAAAGCTGGATGTTTTCAGTAACCTAACTTACTTAAGTTTTTGCACTGTTTTTATTAATATTAACAATAAGACTCAAGTTTATACATTTTTTATGTTGTTTTGAATTTACTAAAGAAGTCTAACACAGATGAAAACTATGAGAAATATGTAGCTATGTAATAATAAAAAAAAAGCTTGGTTCAAACTTAACTACAAAATTATTGCCCCTCCATTATTTAGTTTTTCCTTGGAGATCATGTGACAACATTTTGCTTAGTAACTTGTAGCCTAATTAAAGTTGAGTAAAATGTTATGGAAATAGCAGTATTTCTAGGCGGGATTTTTCAGTACATTATTGGTTTATATTTAGCAATTTGACAGGAGGGCTACACAGGTGGGGCTTTCTAAACATACCCTCATTTATTTTGGTCCACAAAGTACATAGACTTAATAGTACTCCGTTTCTCCATACCACTTTCCAGCAAATGGCCTCTCCATGCAAGCCTGAACCAATCATAAACAAGTAAATAATGCAAGGCACTCTGAGAGTTCTATTGAAGGACATAGAAAAACAAAGCGAGTATGCAGCCTGTTTGTTTGGTTTGTTTGGTTTTTTTTATGAGAAATGCATTTATTTTAGCGATTTACATATTAAAGGAGGTCACAGTCATGTTAGTGTAATAAAGCATGATACATTCTTATGTACATGCTTTTTGGTATTAGTGCTTTAGTGGCATATTTACAGTTAATGTTGGATTTTGCCCTGGAGCTGTTCCAAGGTGATGCAGGTGCTTAGAACTATGAATCAAATGTCTAACTGCCGAATTATAGCTGCTGAAGTCTATGCCTCTGTGAAACTTTCTATCAAATAGTATCTGTCCATGGAATGAAGCACTTTTCCAGACAGCACTAAAAGAATGTGCTCCCCTTGATACAAGTCATTCACTTAAGGTGGCTTCATGTTCATCGGCTTTTATCTTTACAGTACATTTCAAATGAAATACCATGACTAGGGGCGCAGATATGGCTCTGAACTATATAGGCACACACTTTTTGTTAGCTGCCGGCAATATTCTATTCAATTCCTGTACAATCATTTAAGAGTACAGTCACGAATATTGTTTGTAATAACTTTGCTGTGTACACAATTGTTAATATGCCATTGGAAAAGGCAAAGAACAAAGCTAACTTTCTCTCGGTTGAGAAGGATGAAAGCAGCCTTGCTAGCTCAACAGCTAATGAACCTACCCTCCGGTCAGAAGTGGCAGTTGTTGAAATGGCTCAAAACTTGGATGTTATTCAAAGACTGGACATGATGAGAAGTGACTTTGCCACAAAGATTGATGGAGTCCTGAATGCAATTCAAGATCTTAAGAGGGATGTGCGAGACTTCTCTGGTCACGTGGATGAGGCAGAAGAGTATATTAGCCTGTCGAGAACACAGTTAACTCAGAGAAAGGGGCGGGGTTAGTCCAGTGGTTAAGGCATCTGACTGTAGACCACATGCACAGGTTCAAATCCCCGCTCTGACAAACTATGGTGCTCCAGGACCTGTAGAATTTAAAATAAATAAAGACCACCCGCCATATTTCAAAATGCATGGGGTCTATTCCTACATCAGTTTCACCACATGCAGTATATCTTTCCAATGGAGGGTAGAAGGGTGAAATTAATTCCATTCAAAATTATTAGCCCACTGGAAGAATATTTTCTGGACCAGCATATCAAAAGTTGATCAAAAAAGGGTGTATTTTTCAGCAAAAAACAGCATACTGTACCTATCATTATGCATGGTGATAGAAGTGTCATTTTTGTGGGCTGCTTTATTGCCTCTGGTCCTGGTGACCTTGCCATTACGAGGAAATCTGTGAATTCTATGTTTTTACTTTCAAATTCTACAGAGGAATGACAGGTCATGTGCTCCGTGACCTGTAGCCGTGCCAAAGGAGTTATGCAGCAAGGTGACGATCCTAAATATTCAAGCATGCATAATAGTGGCTAAATGAGAAGACATGTAGAGTGATAGATGGTCTGAGTTGACACTGGGACTCAAACTACATTGAAATACTGTTGAAGAACTTGTATTGAGGTCTTCATGTGAGTAATCCCTAAAATGTCAGTGAAGATAAGATAAGATAAGATAAACTTTATTGTCCCCGAAGGGAAATTTGTCTTGGGCATAAAAGTGCACATTTGCCACACCCAGCGTTATGTAACGGATACAGAGAGTGACATTAGCATTACACAACGACATAGTAGGAGAACCTGTTAGCATTGATAATAAATAATAATAAAATACTAACCAACAATAGCCAAAACAAGAACAACACTGACGCAACAACAGGGACCCAATAAAAATAGTAAAACTAGATTAAAAAAATAAAAGGATAATAGAGAAAATCAATAAAATCAATTGGCCATAAAACCATAATCAGGCACTAGTCAATAATGCTAGCTACACCTTTGAGGTAGGAGCGGCCTGTTTATTCAGCAGTACTATACAAATAGGGAGAAATGATAATTTAAACGATTGTACTTAAAGCGACTGGCTCTAAATGGATGGCCCCTGCGCATGTGATAAGCCACACTACAGCTAATCATAATTAGCTGTCATCATTGGTAACTGGCAATTCACTGTAGGCAAAAAGGAAAAACAATGTAAAGATAGCTGTGTAAAGCTTTACTTTGTAATAAAGTGTTTTGGTAACTAGTTCGACATCTCTAATGAAGTGCAAATTGCTATTAAATGAACTGTGGGGAACGGTGTTTTGTCTGCCTTGATGAAAGACTTTATTATGTAATCCCATCTTCTGCTAGCAAGCCGAAAAGATGCCAGCGGGACTGGATTGTACAACCACATGCAATTACACACATACACACTAAAATACAAACCCATACACTCACAAACACACACACACACACACCGAAGCACAGACAATCTAACAGAGTGCAGAGTACAGGCCAAATTCACCCTGAAGTAAGAAAACAGACTAGCGTGGATGATAAAATTAAGTTAGCCTGTCTTTCAACATCGAGAAATTCGGAAAATATAGGAAAATTAGTGAGATGCAAACTATCTAGAGAATGTACCTGGTTGGAGTCATAGTATTTATTTCATCCATAGTATTCTCGCAAATCCAAGTCATAAGGTTTATCCACTTTAATTCCCTGTGCTAGTTGGTCGGGGAACATCTGCCTTGGACTTTGGACACTTGCCACAACTGTCACTGAAGCCTCCCTAGCCACATTAGTCATACATTGACAAGACACATATTCCAGTGGCAAAACACATAATTGCCATTCATAGCCCGCGCCGATAGCCTTGAGAGTTCAACATCGACTGCCTCTCTATTGGACTTAAAATAACAGGCATTTAGAAATCCTTCTGCTAAAGTTAACCAAGCTATCTGAAATAGATGGCTCTTTCAGAATGTGCATCAAATGCTCAATGATGTGAATGTGCTTAAAGAGTGGAAGGAACATCTCATTTTGTTAAAATACCAAAACTGTTTAACAGCTGAGAGGTTTGGGCACACGAAAGAAAAAAGCTGTTGAAAGGATTAAAAAGATGTGAAGACTGAAAAAAAAGGCTAATGATACCAGCCTTAAAGCTCTTTACGCCTGCTACCAGAATAGAAACGTGCCTAAACAAATTCCCATCATCAAATTGTTGAACGCAGTTCATCCCCTTGACAGATGGAGGCAATTGAACTGATAAAATATTAGCAGTCATACACAGAGGAGCTGAGAAAATATGACTCTATACTGTTAGTCTGTTGTAGGTTAAGATTACACTTCTGCTTTCTCGGCTGATGAGCTTATCTTGATATTGTGGTCGATCGCGGGCTGTTTAGCGGATTTAATTTACCTCAGCTAATAATGCGAAGAACGAGGTAGCTGAATGAAATCAAAAGGGGGATTATCCCAAACTCAATGGATTTAAACAATGTTGAAACAGCAGTGAGATGGGGCTGGTTAAGTAAAGTCAGGACACTGAAATGATACAGCTAAATAATAAGTGGATTTATACACAAATTAATGAGATAATTATATACGTTAATTATGTATTACCCAAGTAAGAACTGCTCTGAACACCATTCTACGTTGTCTCTCAACATTAATCTACTGTATATGAGAGATGAGGGTAATAATGAATAAATTAAAACATTTAATAGGCCTACACCTTGCAAGCTATCTGGCTAGACTTAATGTCTTTGCCATCTAGTGAAGCGCGTGATGACAGTGAGACAGCCAACCAATCAGGTTGTGACATGGCGCTGACATCATGAGGGACTGGACATGAATCTATTCTTCGAGTAACTAAATATAACCTGATTGTAGACTGTACACCCATTCTCATAGAATAGAATACAATAGAACATAGAAGACTTGAGAAAACGCCAAACATAACATGTTTTATATTTACATTTGGTATGTAAATACCTTATGGTAAATTACTTATGGTAAATGTAAAAGTGGGGATGAACAGAGTAACATATAGATCTGAAGGCCAAGCACCTGATGGCAGGCCCACACACAGATAGTGTGAGGGCCTGCATTACAACACGGTTTCCACAACCTCTTATTCAAGATGAATGCAAGAGTTAACACTGTCATACAGCTGTTATAAAGGTGTGATTCCCGGGAATCAAAAACACCACAGATACAAAGACCACGCCTTCTGTGAAACGCAAGTGTGAAATGGGAACGTGTTTTAAGGAATAATGAAATTCACTGATTGGTTCATGTGGATGCCTCTGCGTGTCCTATACTGTAGGCCAGAACTGAGATGGGTTTATGTGCACCTGTGTGTGCATGTGTGTGTATGTGTCCAAAAGAGAAAGACAGGTGAAGGAGATGAGAACGGAGGGAGAGAGAACACTGGGTATCGAAAGGCTGTCTTTGAATTTCTGAATGAAATGATTTGCGGTCATCACAAGAGGTGATCACGTTGGGAAGCTCTTTAAAGATCAAAGACGGATCAATGCACTCGTCTAAAGCCGCATCTAATTAGCGTTTTATAGCTGAATATAATTAGCATTTTAAAAGCAGCATCTCATTAGCAACCATTCCTTTAGCTGCCAGTGTTAGTCATTCCCATCTCTGAATATAACTAGCAGTGCTATAGACACATCACCAACTCACTCACACACTCACTCACACAC
>OMPB01073120.1:14081-26073 GCA_900312615.1 Stylephorus chordatus | reverse complement strand
CATCTGTGTTTGCGTGTATCATCAAAGCGACCTCCTGGGTCTGGTCACCTACCTGGACTGGGTGATGATCGTGGTGACCATCTGCTCCTGCATCTCCATGATGTTTGAGTCGCCCTTCACGAGGGTCATGCAAGCCCCCACATTACAGGTACCCAAACATGGATCCACATAATGGCTGGAAAGGCCAGAGGGATGAATGGGTGACGTTATTAATGGAACAATGTAGACTTGGTGGTGCGGATACATTTTGTGTGTATAATGTGTTATTGGGATATTGGACAATGGACAGTGTGAAGATTATACCTGGGCTTGAATAAAGCAATTAATAGGGTGTAGAAGTTTAGCTAAATAGATGACTGTTTCAGATTGGGGAGTACGTGTTTGTCATCTTCATGAGCATTGAGCTGAACCTCAAGATCATGGCCGATGGGCTGTTCTTTACACCGACGGCTGTCATCAGAGACTTTGGAGGAGTGATGGACATCTTCATATACCTGGTAAGAGGTCCACGTGCTCTGTGTGAGTGATGGACATCTTCATATGCCTGGTAAGAGGTCCACGTGCTCTGTGTGAGTGATGGACATCTTCATATGCCTGGTAAGAGGTCCACGTGCTCTGTGTGAGTGATGGACATCTTCATAAACCTGGTAAGAGGTCCACGTGCTCTGTGTGAATGATGGACATCTTCATAAACCTGGTAAGAGGTCCACGTGCTCTGTGTGAGTGATGGACATCTTCATATGCCTGGTAAGAGGTCCACGTGCTCTGTGTGAGTGATGGACATCTTCATATGCCTGGTAAGAGGTCCACATGCTCTGCGTGCCTCCAGATATTTGCTTATGATTCCACTTAAATGTGTTTTGTATTCTATTGCTCAAGTATCTTAACATAGAGTGCAGTATAAACACTCAATTAGTGTGTCTTGCCTCACGCAATTCCTTATTTTGTTACCTAATTTCCCCATTTATCACCAGCTAATGAGCATGCTAGTAAACTTGTAAAGATTGCCTCTTAATGACTGTAAGCAAATCATTTAAATTAACACTATTATAATTCTAAACCATGTGTACTTTTTTTTTTTTTACAACTTTTATAATGACATTTGGTTTCCTTCAGAGACCAAGCATTTTAGGGAATGAGACAGTTACATTTTACATTTAAATCTTATGTATGATAGAATAATGCCTCCTCTTGCTTTGCTGAGTTATATTAAAGAATGATAATACTGTGATACTTAAGAGTAAAGGCAAAATGAGAAAAACTGAACGTAATTATCTTAAAGTGAGCTCAAATAAACACTGAGAGATGAGATCTATCTGTATTGCAGACTAACAAATTAAACGGGACTATTTTTCTATTTCTGTAGTTATTTTTACTCATCGGCAGAGATGTAATGCTGTGTGCCCTACTTTGCTGCGGTGGGGGGTAGGTGAGCCTGATCTTCCTGTGCTGGCTTCCCCCCAACGTCCCCCCCGAGTCGGGGGCACAGCTGCTGATGATGCTGCGCTGTCTGCGGCCGCTCCGCATCTTCAAGCTGGTACCTCAGATGAGGAAGGTGGTGCGGGAGGTGCTCAAGGGCTTCAAGGAGATCTTCCTGGTCAGTGCTGGAAATCCCAGAAACACATATACATACACAAATATGTATGCATGCATTGTGACACATGATCATTTGCATACGTCTTAATGAAAACCCTGCATACACATGCACATTATTTTTATATGATTGTCATATCTTCTTGTCATTTCACTGGGGTGGACAGAATGTGGAAGAAACGGAAATATTTACTTAAAACAGTGGCGGTTTGTTAATATAGGGTGCTGGGGCGCCGCCCCCTCTCTAACGAGAGGTTTTGGGAGGTTTTTCTCATCCACCATCCATTTTCATACATCCATTTGCTTTCGCAGCAGGCTGGTTCTAAATTCCAAATATGGTCAATTTCCATGTGAATTCAATACTTCCTGGTTGCGCGTTGCCGGAAAAGTGAGTGTGTATGTGCATGATCGTAAAACGAAAAAGAACGTGACCTGAGGCTGCTCTCGGATTTGCTGCTTAAACATTTGGTTCTGGTCGCAAAGAGCTGCGACCCGGATCCTCCCACTTTTATTTGAAGGCAATGGCAATGAATTGGAATCATTTGTATGTTTTTTGATCGAATGTGAGTGGACAACAATTCTCGACCCTATCGAGTTCCAAGTGGAACCGTGGAAAAGTTAAGTTCTTTTATTTCGGACACCCTTTCACAAGGCGTTCACTGGAAGAAAAAATAAATAAATAAACGAGCCAATTTACAAATTGTATACTGTATATTATGTACATATTTGATTCCTTATTCTATTGTTTCTTTGCACAATTCTGTAAACATTGCTACTTTCATTTCACATCCTACATGTCTACAAATAGAACACTTGAATCTTGAATCATTACAGTGCTTTTTTGCTAAGCTATGAAGTGCTACTTTTCTCCCCAAAACTGCGCCCCCTAATTTTTTTTTTTTTTTTATCACCAGCCGCCACTGACTTAAAGCAATTTCTTACACACTCATATCAGCACATGCTAATACAGTAGAGATCCAAATGTGCTGGTATACTTTAAACACAATAGAGGCAAACAAACACAACACACACACACACACACACATACACACAAATCTGCACACGTCAAGAGTCACATGGAGCTTGAAATGAGCTTTTTGAGTCATCAGCGTTTCTCCATCTTCCCAACATTGCGTCGGTTGCTGAGCGCCTCTGGGTTCGTCTATCTTCCCGGCTCATCCTTAGCTTGCCCTCCAATCCTTTGGGGATGTTCAACTGTGTGGGAAAATCTGGTCTGCTTTAACTCTTTGATTGATGTCCTCCCATGCCAACAGGTCTCCATTCTTCTGCTCACACTAATGCTGGTGTTTGCAAGTTTCGGGGTTCAGCTCTTTGCAGGGAAGCTTGCCAAGTGCAACGATCCTCACATCACTAGACGGGTAAAGTATGAAGCCTTGATCGTTCCCAATAAGGGCTACAACCCTGCAGTTAAACAACTCACAGACAAACAATCAATCCACTCCTCTGTGTTCCCCTGTGCCCTCCTGCTTGTGTCAACGGTGGACTGATTTGTATTTTTACCGATGTATCTTTGCAGGACGGCTGCCACGGCATATTCCGAATAAACGTCAGTGTTTCCAAAAACCTCAACCTTAAGCTGAAGCCGGGGGAGAAGAAGCCCGGCTTCTGGGTGCCTAGAGTCTGGTACGGCGTGAGTTATTGTCGCCCTTAGTTTTGTTTTTCCTCGTTTAATTTTGGTGCTCTACTAAAAGGGTATCGTTTATGTATTGTTCCCCTCCTCTCTCCGTCGCCAGGGCCAACCCTCGTAACTTTAACTTTGACAATGTGGGGAACGCAATGCTGGCGCTGTTCGAGGTGTTGTCCCTCAAAGGCTGGGTGGAGGTCAGGGACGTCATCATTCACCGCGTTGGACCGGTACCAAACTCCCCAAATGCTTCCAAAAGATTACACATCCCTCCCTCTCACCAGGACCATTCATCTTTGTTTTTTTATGTTGGATACTAAATCATTATTGTAAATGTATGAAGTTGTGATTATTATTATTCTTTGTCATTTTTCGTACTTTAGATTCATGGCATCTACATACACGTCTTTGTGTTCCTGGGGTGTATGATTGGGCTCACTCTGTTTGTGGGCGTGGTCATTGCAAACTTCAATGAAAACAAGGTAAGCACTGACCCAAAGAATGACCTTTAGGCCCACATGCAGGGGATGTTTCACATGAGAGGGTGCATGGTCACTTTAGAACATTGGCATAATGAAGCATAGTAAATGGGTGTGTACAACAATCAGCTTGTGTCTAATAAACAAGAGAGGCTTGTGTAATAGCACTATGCACGTAACTGTAATAAACGGGGATGCGGTGCTGGACAATTGTGGGACATCCTTAAGAAGCTCTGAGATTTCAGTCGGGTTGTCAAGGTACAGTACCGTCTTTGTGTTCAGAATCTGCCTCGGCTTGAGTTGTGTGTCTTTGACCCACAGGGTACTGCTCTGCTCACGGTGGACCAGAGGCGTTGGGAAGACCTGAAAAGTCGACTGAAGATAGCCCAGCCTCTTCACCTGCCCCCCCGCCCAGGTACTCTACCTACATGCAAGCAAAAGCAAAGAGTACAAGCACGCACTCACTCACACAAGCACACATACATGTATACACACATGTAGTATAAAAAAATAAAAATAATAATAGACAATAATATACATAATAGACAATACATGATAGAGAAACTGACCACGTGGCAGAGACAGTACAGTACACAACAGTACAATACATGATGTCAGATGATAATATTTGGAGTTCAATTGGCCTCCAGTACAATCTGAAAAACAAAACAATAAAAGCAAGGACTGGAGACCTGCATGTTCATTCCCTGATTGACTGAAGACTCTGTGAGAGAGAGAGAGAGAGAGAGAGAGAGAGAGAGAGAGAGAGAGACCAGAGTATCTTTATTTGTATCTTGTTTTTACTTTACTTTGCAATGATTTATGTTCTGTTTTGTTTGTTTTATTAGGCACTTGCTTTGGCAATGTAACTGTCTCTTTCCCATGCCAATAAAGCTCTTTTTAATTACATTTAAAAAGAGATGGAGAGGAAGAGAGAGAGAGAGAGAGAGGATGTGTGTGTGTGTGTGTGTGTGTGTGTGTGTGCGTGTGCGTGTGCGTGTGCGTGTGTGTGTGTGTGTGTGTGTGTGTGTGTGTGTCTGTCCACTTGTGCATGTTTCTATGTGCTCTTGCATTTAAGAGTGTGTGTGTAGTGGGCACTACACACACACACACTTGTGTCCCAGAGCGATGCTTTAAGCAGCATCTGTGTGACTTAAGAGTATCTAATAAGTCTCATGTTCGTCATCAAGAAAGACACAACGTTTTAACAGTTTCATTATTCAAATATATTGGATTTTTAAATCCAAAAACATACAAGCATACATTTGGGCGTATATCCTGGTGAGTATTTCAGCTTCTCAAGCGTTAAATGTGGCATCATGTTGCAAAGCCAGCGCCTGTGTGTAGGAGGGGTAGCTGATTTCCAATAAGATAAAATAAGACGTAGAGCCAACAGAGATGAAAGCCCACCTCACCAGGGATCTACGTCTGGATCCTGGCAAGCCTGCTCCTAGAGAGATGGAGCCTACATGGAACAATTTAAATTGAAGCAAACCATGGCTGATACAAATAGAAGTTGAATGTATTATCTTAATTGCCAATTGCCAGGAGCTATCTGAGATCTCATAGCCAAAGTCCTTCCCCCAAGCCGCTATGGTTAAGTGATGGGGAGGCAATCATTTGAATAGCACAGTACAATCTACTCACGCTACTCCCCTTTGATGTGGATCCCCATCCAAACACACATCCATCCAACTATTTGTTGGAAGTAACGGAAAAGAAGAGAAATGCTTCTTAACAAAGGTATGCACCTGTAAATACCTGAAAAAATGCGAGCGGGGTATATGATGATAGTGGGTTTTTTTTTAACGGGACTACTAAATTAAGACATGAAATGGCCTGGAGTTTGCCTGAGATCTCACTCCATGAAGGTAAACCATCAGTCTGGACTGGCTCGTTCATATGATCGTTACGATCGACAGAGGAGCGACCCAAACGCAGGACACGGACACAGAGTAGAATTGATGAGACAACTGTTTATTAACGGTTCACATGGGGGTGAGGTGGATGGCAGTAAGGAGAATAGCAGATGAAGGCAGGCAGGCCAGGCAGGGTAGGCAGGCAGGACAGTCAAGCAGGGTAGAGAGAGCATTCCAGGCAAATCGGACAGGCAGGCAAGCATCTGGCCAGGAACAAAGGAAGTGAACTGGTATATGTAATGAAGGCTGATTAGGGAATGAGGTGCTGGTGGGGATGATGGGTGGAGAAGTCAGGTGATGAGGAAAGGAGGGGAAAGTCCGAGGACATCTGGTGGACAGCTAGAGGATGGATAGTTGACGAATACTACATGGCCTGGGAGAAGTGAGCATGGGCCGGAGACGGGGACCGAGAGTGATGTGGAGGGCTGGAGATGAGAGGGAACCGAGGAGCAGATTGTTGCCGTGTGTAATCGCAGCAGCAGGGGCGGAGGAGAGGTCTTTGAGTCAGTGTTTTGGCTCTTCCACAGAGCCCCGTTAGTACGGTTCAGTCGTGAAACTAACAGAAAATCAATGGTCTCGCTCAGCTGTGCTGACACCAGCAGCATCAACCTGACTGATCTACATTCAAAAGCCCTCCGCACGTCCACCTCTTACTCATTCATTTACTCACTCACTCACTCACTCACTCACTCACTCACTCACTCACTCACTCACTCACTCACTCACTCACTCACTCACAGTAAGCAGATCAACATGGCACCAGCACAAGGCCACCTGTCTCACACAATCCTACTGGTGATGCTTTTTAGACAGCTGCCACTAGTACCAGCATCGACACCAGACCCTCTGGTCGGCAGCTAGTTCACTTAGGGCCGTTCGAAGGACGGCAGCTTTTAGACAACAATCAAACACAATACTGATCCCAAAAATGAACAGCTCTGCTATTGATGTGTTTCGAATGTTTCACCATGTTTTGCCACTCATTGGCATTATTATCGCAAGTAGAACAGACTGTTAATAATTACTATATAAATATAATTAAAGGTAATATGGGCTTGTTATGGTCAGTACTAATATTCCTACAGTAATACTATTAGCACATACATATTAACCACAAATAAGTCTTAATTCATAGGCTTTAACACAGTTAAATAGACTGTGATTCCCAGTGGTTGACTTAAATGGTCACTGTCCCGTTGGAAATTGGCCGTTATTGCTGCTCTGAGTGCCGTCTCCGACCTTGTCCTTCCCGACAGAGAACGGGGGATTCCGGGCCAAGATGTATGACATCACTCAGCACCCTTTTTTCAAACGAGGCATTGCAGTGCTGGTGTTGGCCCAGTCAGTTCTGCTCTCTATGAAGGTAAAATGCTTGATAATGTTGAATGGTTATGTCCGTATAGATCCCCTGGTCTTCTGACATGAGGAATAATGTTTGTGTTGTTTTTTTTTGTGTTTGTGCTTTTGTGGTGGGTGTGTGTGCGTCTGCCTTCAACAGTGGGATGTGGACGATCCAGTGACGGTTCCCTTGGCAACCATGTCAGTGGTCTTCACTTTCATCTTTGTCCTGGAGGTGAGCTTACATTTTTTTATCAAACGTACAATTGTCAGGGCGTTTTCTCCCGTGAGATGTTGACTCCTGTCTGATTTGTTTGTGATCAAGGTGACCATGAAACTGATCGCTATGTCTCCAGCGGGTTACTGGCAGAGTCGCCGGAATCGCTATGACCTGCTGGTCACATCACTTGGGGTCATCTGGATAGTCTTGCACTTTGCCTTGCAGGTAAGACACACACACACACACACACATATATAAGCAAACAAACTGTTATGATTTATATTATTGTTAAGAGAGATGATGCTACTCCTAAATGTGACATTCAGTGATAGTTTACCTCTCCATCCCCAGAATGTTTACACCTACATGATGGGAACATGTGTGATTGTCTTCCGATTTTTCACAATATGCGGGAAGCATGTGAGTATGGTAACATACACGGTGCACCTGCGCAGCGTCATAACAGTTAGCACACATTGGCCCCCCTCCATCTTGTAAAACAAGGCTTCGGGGCTTATTTTTGTATCACAGGTGACACTGAAAATGCTGCTGTTGACGGTGGTGGTCAGCATGTACAAGAGCTTCTTCATCATCGTGGGAATGTTCCTCCTCCTCCTCTGCTACGCCTTCGCCGGCGTCGTTCTATTTGGGACAGTCAAATATGGAGAAAACATCAACCGGTGAGAGGATCAAGGTCTCGTTTTTTTTTCCCCCCATCAATGCATATTGCCCTCAAACTAGCAGACTTGTCTCTCGATCCCTAGTGGGTATTGTTTGTTATTCCATCAAATAAACACAAGCTTTAGAGAATTGAACCCGGTGTAGCAAAAACAAAATGTTCTGACTGCGTGTCCCTTGCAGGCATGCCAACTTCTCCACGGCGGGCAAGGCCATCGCAGTTCTGTTCCGTATCGTCACAGGGGAAGACTGGAATAAAATCATGCACGACTGCATGGTAATGTGTGACAGCCTTTATTGCTATAGTGGGCCAAGCTTGTTGCGTGAACCCCGTTTGTTGACGTGCGATGCGTTGTTGGGGTTGTTGGTCCACTTAGGTGCAGGCCCCGTTCTGTACCCCAGACAAGCATCGCTACTGGGAGACGGACTGCGGCAACTACGCTGGAGCGCTCATCTACTTCTGCTCCTTCTACGTCATCATAGCCTACATAATGCTCAACCTACTTGTGGGTAAGTCCGTGTGCATGTGTGTCTAATATGTTAACCTTTGTGTGCGAGTGACTGAAATATATTCGAATGGATAACAATATCCTGTCTCATCAGGGCTTCGTTTCATTTCCTGCTGTCGGCTGACACAAGTCGGAGGAGCTTGTAAAGCCCAATAAGCCTTGTCATATCCCCCAGGCCTCAGTTTAACAACGTTATCATGGCTTATCTGCAGCACAATGAAACCCCTTCATGCAGAAAATGATTACCTGCCCTGTTCCAAGACGGAAAGCGAGGGATTGATGAGAGAGAGATAGATGGATAGAATGAGATAGAGAGAGAGACAGACAGAGTGAGTGAGAGAGAGAGAAAGAGAGAGAGAGAGAAAGAGAGAGAGAGAAGTGACAGCCAATGTAAATGAACATGAATTTTGGATACAAGCCAGATCCATTTCTTTTCTTTACCATGTATATTATCTACAGTGTATGTTTTCTCCTTGTTTAATAGAACGTATATCTGTCAGCTTAGTAGAGGCGGGAGCAATGAGACGAGGTCACTCCCACTACCGTACAATCTACAGTCATTTAACACAAGCCATTAAGATGACCAGAGCAACACGGGCCACAGCGGCAAATTATCCGTCTTTGACGATCGATTACCAAGCCCTTTACATAACAGACACAGGCTCTGAACTAAAATTGCATAGCTAAACAATCGCAGTTGATCTTCTTCCCCACCACAGGAGTAGTCTGAATAGCTTGGTTGATATGTTGTGTCATGGCTCTCTCCGACCCTCCTCCCTCCAGCCAATGGGATTTCTGCCATCGGATTTAAATGGAAACTCCACCCTGGGTCTCCCTTGTATTTGTGTAAAAGTTGCTTACCTACAGCGTAAAATGAGCTCATAGCCAACTCTCTACATATCACCAGTCCAGAGATGTAGCTCTAAATGACTGCACATGCTCCAGCTTCCTGCTTCACAAAGGACTACAACCGTTGCTCGGGCAACACCTCCTCTACCTTGTGGGGAAGTACCAGGAATTTCAAATTACCCACCCATTGTAGTTGTTCAAAATTGAGGAAGGGTAGAGGTATGCGTCATTATGACGTATACCTCTAAACCCTTCCTCCGGTTATTTACGTGCAGATATCACTTTGGCCAGCCACATAGGGAGACAATCAGTTATGCCTCGATCTGGTAAATGAGTTTAATGTTGTTTTGCGGTGGAGTTCCCCTTTAAGGCTGTTGATCTTATTGGTCATTGTTGTCCCTTACTTCCATTGCTCTGACCCGTTTCCCGTGTGAACCTTCGTTTCAACCAGCAGATGCTCCACCCCCGAACATCGTGATTGGGCGAAGGAATACAAGCTAATTAACTCCCTCCTGTAAACCAAGTTTGCCAGGCTCTCTGTAACAAATTGCGTAGCGATTTGAACGTGTCTCAGAGAGACTGGCAAGCGAGGCAACCGCAGGAGTATCAAGGTCCTGTCTGCGTCTGTCAGTTCTGCAGGTGACGTGCACATCCAGCTTGAACCCTGTCCCTGCTTCCGTTTACAGCCATCATAGTGGAGAACTTCTCCCTGTTCTACTCCACTGAGGAGGACCAGCTGCTGAGCTACAACGACCTGAGACACTTTCAGATCATCTGGAACATGGTGGATGACAAACGGGAGGTGAGTTTAACCACAAATTCAAAAGGGGAAGAAGAAGAAACAAAACAAGTCAATGCAGCGGTAAACTCGTAGAGAAAGGAACACTTGGAAGCGTTGCTGGAATAATATACTGTACAAAGAGGTGCACGGAGTTTGTCATAATACGAGTATAATGACAGCAATATTAAGCGGTGGTTCTTTTTCCAAAGGTGTTGGTAGTTAATTGGTTTTTAGTTCAAATAGATGATAGGGGCCTCTTATTGATTTATTCATATTAGGGCATTTCTTTATGATAAGAGTAGTTCTAGTGAAGTGACATTTTGAACATCCAAAACATCCAAAACATCAGGCATGTCACTTGACCATCCCCCCACCACAACCATCCCAACCTCTGGCCTCTCCTCCCAGGGTGTGATTCCCACATCCAGGGTGAAGTTCCTGCTGCGTCTGCTCAGAGGACGCCTGGAGGTGGACCTGGACAAGGACAAGCTGCTCTTCAAGCACATGTGCTACGAGATGGAGAGGCTGCACAACGGAGGGGACGTCACCTTCCATGATGTGCTCAGGTTACTGGGGACACGCACACACACACGTTTACTTAAGTGTATGCACTTAAGTAAATGCACATAGGTGTCAATGTGTAGATTATCCGTTTTAACAGAAATACTTATGCTGTGCTGTTGTTACGGTCTTTGGACTGGTGAACCGAAATGCACGACACGATGGAGACAACGGATGGTAAAATAAGAAAATATTTAATGAAGGGATAAATGGGGAAGTAGGACAATGGGAAGGCAGATGGCAGGCAGGCAAGGCGGGTAGACAGGGCAGGCTCGCAAGGTAGGTAAGCAAGGCGGGTAGACAGGGCAGGCTCGCAAGGTAGGTAAGCAAGGTGGGTAGACAGGGCAGCCTAGCAAGTTAGGTAGGCAGGCAAGGCAGGTAGGCAGATAGGCACAGTTGTAGGCAGGCAGCGGTCAAACCAGGTGATCAATCTGACAGGGCAGAAGTACCTAAGCAGCGGGCAAATGTGAAGTCAAAGTAAGGAAAACGGGAATCAGGCAACAGGTAGGAAAACTGCTAACTTCGAGTAGAAAAGCGCTATATAAATGCAGATCATTTACCATTTATCATTTATATAGGACAGGTGTGCAGGGAGCCAGAATGATGTCATACTGAAAGCCACACCCATACACACACACACACACACACAGACCGAGACAGGGGAAAGGTAGACTAGCCAGGTTAGGCTGAAGTGGAGGCCGTGTCAGTTGTAACATTAATCAGTGTGTGGGCTTGTGATATATAATACTAGGGCAAGGACTTTTATGTCTGGTATGCTAATTTAAATGGCATCGATTCTTGTATCCTCTGCTCTTCCTACTCCTATTCAAAAACAACACGAGATCGTATCAATGCGATGCTATTCGACAGGCAAAGCCTTCTGCGCGGCTGAGTCAGCATAATCCATTACTTTTTAACGATGTTCATAGCAGAGTACAGAACGATGTAGTACACGGAGGAGTTTAAAACCAATCCTGTTCCTGCAGTATGCTGTCATACCGCTCAGTGGACATCAGGAAGTCTCTGCAGCTGGAGGAGCTGCTGGCCCGCGAGCAGCTGGAATACACCATAGAAGAAGAGGTGGCCAAGCAGACCATACGCATGTGGCTCAAGAAGTGCCTCAAACGCATCCGTGCGGTGAGAAACGCGTTTAAACACACACCACTGGTAGATACAACACACTACTGCACTTCCATGGACCACCGGTGTCTTTTTGATTCCCCCTGCCTTTTAACAACGTTTGCGTGTGCGGGTATGCTTCGGTAGCTGGTGCGAATCAATGTGTAGGATTTGGAAGTGAGTGTGCATTGATGCACGCGATTCAGCTTCGACAGTCTTTAACACATTGACTGCCATCAGTTTATCCAATTCAGTAGGTAGCTTCTGAATTGGATAAACTGATGGCAGTAAATGTGTTAAA
>OMPB01073053.1:0-12469 GCA_900312615.1 Stylephorus chordatus | reverse complement strand
TATATTTGATTATATATTTGGTCTTATGTTAACAAATATCCAAAGGATTTTTATGACACACTTAATAGAATTTCTCCGACCGTGAACAGAAGTGTGTATGCAAGTATGTATGTTGTTATAGTTATGTGTGTACCTTGATTGCATGGTATAAAAATGCTCCATGCATAGCTTCTCTGATGGCCTCCATTCCCCTGAATGAGAATGACAAGTTGGAAAGACCTCCACTAATCCTGGCTCCTGGCAACGTCTCCTGCAACCCCACGTGCATGAACACACACGCAAACAAATAAATATGGAAAATTCTAAATGTATGTTTTGTATTAGCTCCATGTATTAGTATTACTTTATATATACATATATATTATATTTATATTAGCTTAACTCAATAGACATATGGTTGAGCAATATTTGTGCCTTTGTTGTACCTTGATAGCCCTGATGGCCTTGATGAAGTTGATGGCAAATTCGTTATGTTCCTCCATGCCTGTGCCGATGGTGAGGATATTGGGGTCAAAGATGATGTCGTTGGAGTCAAACCCAACTTTGTTCACCAGAAGGTTGTAGGCTCGTGTGCAGATTTGGACTTTACGCTCTGTATCAGTTGCCTGAAAGGAAGAGGAATCCAATGTGTGTGCACAATAGAACACAATTAAATGAAAAATTAAATTCAATTAAATTAAAATGAGAGAAAAAAAGGTTGTTATAAAGCTAGATAATCTCTAAAACTCTAAGAAATACAAAATACAGATTGCCTCACATTCTTAAACGCAAATGTGCACAAATCCCTTTTAGTGAAACAAACCGGTGAATACTTGTGGAGGGGAGTGTGATCAAGGCTCCGTCTGTCGGTCCATGCTAAGCAACAGCACTGGTTTGCAGAACTATATTTTATTTTCTGTAGTCCGCGCAGTGTGCACAGTATTTTTGTGTTTCCGCTCCGACATGAGTCATTTTCTCACAGTGCCAGCCAACATTAAATGGACCCAAGATGACCCAACCCATTGTGCTCCTGGCCGAAATTATGGCCAGGCAGCAAAGCCAAGTGGAGACGCTCCAGGCCCAGTCAGCGGCGCAAGCACATGGGCACCGCTGCAGCTGGGCCTGGGGGAAGAGCCTTCCGCGAGGGCCGTGAGCATAGACATATATACATAGACGCCGCATTGACTGCTTCGGTCCGTTGCTGCGATACGCCGTCGCCGCCATATTGGATGGGGAACTCTCCTATAAGCTGTAAATGGGTGAGCTGCGGTTTTTCTGGATAAAAAGCACGATAACGTTTACGTTTCTCAATTTTGATTTCAATGAGTCGTTTTATATTCAAAGGATTATGATCTACGTGATCTAAGTACAAAAGTTTTTTTTTTTAATATCCACAAGGAAAACCGGAGCTCCCCCATTTACAGCTTATAGGAGAGTTCCCATCCAATATGGCGCGACGTTGACGTACGATTCAAGGGTCAATGTGGTGTCTAGGTATATGTCTATATGTCTATGGCCGCGAGGGCCCACCATAGCTCTGGCCAAGATGTCAGACCGGGATGGTGGTGATCTGGAGGCCTTCCTGGAGGTGTTTGAGGCGGCAGCGGAGACAGCTTACATGATATTGTTTGTTGGTCGAGGTCGGATATTTTGAACCCAAACCAGTTCCAAACATAAACATGTCTGCACTGTTTTAGGGGAAATTGATTGCGCAGGTATAGGTTCTGAATTAGCCGAAAGTGAGATGTCAATATGTTCAACTTATTATATTCACCACAAATGCCTAATGCATAAAATAGCACGCTTGAACTAAATTGGCTATTTGAAATACACTTAGCCTACACTTCTGCTTCTTGTCAGTTCCTTAATTTATACCGTTGTTCGTCTTTGATATATGAACATGTAGGCTAGTAGATAGGCTATAAAATTAACCGTTTAACTGATAAGATTAATCAGTTAAAATTCCTATTGTCTGTTAACGGTTAGTCGGTTAACTATTAACATCCCTAGTCCATACTTGGTCATTTCTGACATCTTACGCACAAAACCTCATAGCATTCTATCACTACTGCGCCAACATTGCAAATTCAACAGGGATATTATTGAAGAAAAATGTTATATTTTCCTATTGATACATGACCCACTCTACCTTACCTGTCCCTCCTCATCGAAAGCCATGACCACTATGGCAGCCCCGTAGCGCTTCACGGTGCTTGCTCTGAGAAGAAACTCCTCCTCTCCTTCTTTTAAGCTGATGCTGTTGACGATGCACTTCCCCTGGCAACACTTTAGCCCCGCCTCAATCACCGAAAAATTGGAGGAGTCAATACACAGTGGCACCTGCACAGAATCGAGGAGATATGAGATGTGTGACGATGACAAAAGAAAAGAGTCACTCAATATCCGACGTTCTGGTGAAGAATGAAACTATTATATTGATGACACAGGACATTTTTTTGTCACATTTATTTTGGTGCTTTACCCAATTATAAAGTGTAATACCCCACTGTGTGTAGGTATTGTTTTATGTGTGTAGTCTTTCCTGTTAGTCTCTGCTAGGTCACACTATGCAGATACTGTATACACAGTGCAGAGCCACTGCTGTGGTTGGCCTCTGAGAATCTGCTGGTCTTTGATTTCATATCTTACTTCCAGTAACTACCAGCTGTAAACTAGATAAGTTATACAGTTCATATAGTAACATTTACATTTAGGGCATTTAGCAGACTCTTTTATCCAAAGCAACTTACAATATATACATTTGTCGGAAGGAAATGGAACAACAATATCTCCCTGTTTGGTGTAGCAAGATTTCAATAGAGCTAGTCTCAAACGATACTAACAGACAAGCTGCTGAGCACTTGTCTATACACGTTCAATAGTGTCACTGGCTTATGGTCTATATATCCTTTTACCAAAACATATCGTTCCTCTGTATCCGTTATCTGTTTTGTGAGTTGTGAGTTGAAATGTTACCTTGAGATTAATATTGCAACCCCTCGCTTTTCCATGTTTGTAGGATGAGTAGTAAGTATTCTTAAATCCAAATAGTTTTAGCTTCTCATGTTCCTTATCACAAAGATGCGTCTCCTGCCAAAAAATGATTTGTTGCTTTTCTCTTTTCATTTTAGTTATTAATTTGTTCCTTTTAATGGGGTTTAGCATTTAAAGTAATTGCGGTGTACTCCTGATTTAACATCCTATCCCTTAAGTCTAATATACAGATTATGCTCCTCTATTGACCTGAAAATGTAAACAAAAAAACGTCTGTGCAACACAATAGAACATTTGAACAAAAAAGACCTCCAATAGTGAAGTGTAAAAATAACTTCGAAACGGGGAGGGGAAGCCTCCTAGTGAAGGGCCCCTCCAAATGCGCACTGACGTCCTCATACGAGTGTTATCAGAACACATAATGGCTGTAAGTGCAATGTCCATCACCCAGATTATACGGTCCTGGAAATATTTTAACAATACTTAAAGTTAAGAACACTTAATCCTATAACCACAATACACAATTTCCAGATATACGCAGAATTTTAAAAATTTGCCATAAATGTAGTGGCGGATACAGCACCTTTAAGTGGACTCTGAAAAGATGAGTCTTGAGTCTCCTTCGAAAGCTGGGGAGAGACTCTGCTGTCCTGACAGACGCAGGGAGCTCATTCTACCACTGCGTTGCCAGAACAGAGAAGAGCTGTGACTTAGTTGAGCGGCCCCTACCTCCTCTTTGCGATGGTGGTACCAGTCGGGCAGCTGAGGTGGTTGACTGGAGCGCCCGACCAGGGACATGGGGTCTCACCATCGCTTGGAGGTAGGCGGGGGCAGTTCTGTTGACAGCCTTGTATACCAGCATACAGTGCCTGGCAGTAAACAGCCAGTAGTAACTGTTTTACCAGCTGTATACTGCATACTCAGTTTATTTATGGCTTGTTTGTTCTCATTTTCAGTCTGATTTCTGTTACTCCTGATTAAGATTATGCTGCTAGATTTGATGTTAAATATGTCACGTAAGGAGTGGGCGCTACCATATTTTTGTTTGGGTAGTTTAGGTAGCCAGACTGAAGAAGGCTTTTCATCATTTAAGTCGCTTTAGTTTATTGATCTACTTTCCTTTGGCACCACTAACAGAGGGAAAAACTCCCAGAAGCATCTCTGGAGCAAAGAGTAAAACTGTCAATATCATGTTCAATCTATTTCACAGTCGCAAGGGAAAGGCTCCTTCTTGTAAATAGCTACGCACGGGAGTCTCCACAACAGTTATCCAGACAGCAAGGATATCGTTTATCCATTAGAGCTCTTACGCGTGCTATGTCGGGCTCCGAGGCAATGAGGTTGCAGTAGCGAGCCATGGCTTGCGGACCGTCTAGCATTCCTTCATCCATGTTAATGTCCAGAATCTGGGCACCCATTTCCACCTGATCCTTGGCTACACTCAACGCCTCCTGCAGAGGAAACGGGAGGGGAGAACGAAGTGCGTAAGTCAACGACACGGTCTGTGGTGATGGGAATATAAGTAACTGGTAGGAACAGGAATCACACCTCATAGTTTCCTGTCATGATCATCTTGGCAAACCTCCGGGACCCAGCCACATTGCAGCGCTCCCCAATATTCACAAAGTTTGTGTAGGGGCCAATCTTAAAGGGCTCCAGTCCTACAACAGCAGGAAGAGGCAAACAAAATGTTATTTTGGAGATGCAATGGTAGAAGTGGTGTTGCAACAGTTTATGTTTATGGAGGAACGGCAAGCCCTTTTAATAATAATAATAATAATAATAATAATAATACATAGGACTTATATAGCGCTTTTCTGAATCTCAAAGACACTTTTAGGGCTTACTTACTTGTAATGAGCCTTTCAGGTACAACAGGATATTATGTTGTGACTAAATCCATCTCTACTAAAGGCAAGAGTATGTAGAGGTCGCCCCAACTGCCTAGTCAATCTTATTATGTTTAGCATACCCAGACTTAAGAATTACAATTACAAAAGTCCTTCTGTGAAATGAGCTGCCATCTTGCTCAGACAACCCTAATCCACTAGCATCCACACGGATGTAATTCTATTTTCCACTGAGCTATTTAATCTTTTTAATGTTTGGACAAAATATCTAGCAGCTGCCTAAGTCTCTACCCACTAGCCAAAAGGCTATATTTATTTATTGTTTATTTTATTTTAAGGAGGGCTGAATACAAACAGACAAGCTGTCATCATTATTGAATGAATGCTGAAACAGGATTATTATGTTTAGAAAATGTCAAGGTAACATGAGGGGAATGCTGGGTAACGCTTCATAACAAACTATACCTTGGAAGTACAGACAAAAAGCTGCAAATACTGTGTGCATTACTTAAAGAGTGTAGAAGAAATCTAGGCCAGCTGTCTGGCCAAAAACTAAACATTAAACACAAATCACAAAAAAAGAGTTTACTTGTTGAGAGATAAAACCTAAAAAAAAATGATGTTCCAATTGTGGAATAGGATGCCTTCATGTTTTATTGCTAGAAATGGGTCAAGACTGATGGCAAAGGCTTCAACTTCAGCTAAACATAAGCTTATTTTTTTCTGCCCCTTCAAATGCTCTTTTTCTGAGCAGTATAAACGACACTATAATCAATTTCATATGGGGTATTAGATTTGATTCATATCCGATCTTTGGCCATGCATTCGCTACATTAGGTTTTGATACCTGAGAGTAGAAGGTAGTCTTGAAATAGGTCACTGGGTGGCTGTCTCGGCTTGCACCGCTCGACAGCCTTAGCTATGGCCCTACAGGAACAAGAAAAGGAGTGCAATGGAGAAAAGCCTATAATTGATGACCTTTGACTAATTTTACAATAAAGGGACATTACTGTTAGAACATGTACAAGCATGCTGAATATAGAACATTAAGACCTCAAAGAGAGTGCCTGTTTTAAATGAGTAAAAACACTAACTTATACTGTAACCATATTTCCTAGGAACTCATGTCAGTTGTAATAGCAACAAGAATGACCTGATGTGTTCTGGAGTTGTCCCACAACAGCCACCGACGACATTCACTAATCCAGAGAGAGCAAACTCCTAGAGAGAAAACAAGCAAAAAGACACTGTAACAGCTGACCTTCATGCTGGTAGTCCTGAACATAACCTTGAAGTAAGCAACAATCAAAGTCAAATCCAATAGAATGAGATTATTAGGACGTTGCAACAATAAAGTGGTTTACTTTGCCATTTCATCCATTTTTGTTTGATAGATCCATGTCCACATAGATGATTGTTTTAGGAGCATGCATTTACTCAGTTGGCTACATGCTAGAAGTTAGGAATAGTGGCAAACATCTGATACTTTAACTTTACCAGCTCATGGTGCCATCCTTAGAATCCCTCATTTTACCAAAGGTAGGAAGCTCTGTGCTCAAAGGTGTTTGTCTAACATGCGAATACACTTCGAAAGAGTAATTAGGTAGATGGGAAGATGTCAAACTTCTGACAACTGTTATTCCACTCACACAGGTAGAGGATATGGTGACTGTGTGTGGAGCATTAACAAACATTTGTAAATGTAGTCAGAATATAACTTGCAAGTGGTTTGATAAAGGATCAAGCCAGGACATGATCAAATCTACATTCTCCAGTATGTAGTAAAGTCAAAGGTGAATAAGTAATGTCGTGACACGTCATGTATTAGAAAACCATATAAATGAAAATATGAGATATAGATTAATTGAACATTCAAGTGCTTTAATGTAAAATACTATTACTGCATTAAATCATTTATTAATTTCATTCTGACTTCATTTTTTTTGCACTGTTCACAATACCAATCCACAACCTTTCTTGTTATTTTTGCATGTGTAGTGGAAATGGTTGTTGCACTTTGCACAGCTGATCATCTTTCCAAAGTCTGTGAGCAGATGTAGGTGCTCGTACAGTATGAGTGGATCCATGCTGTGTATTAACAGCTCAGGCAAAAACACTTTGCTTGAAGAACAATTCAGCTTTAGGTAGTGACTGCATGCAGCATTTCTTCATCTCCGGTTATGTGATTGATAATCACAACTTGCTTCGCCCAAACCACAAAGTCACAAGTTACATACAAACACGTGAAGTTGAACTTGGTGGTAGTATTCATGATTTTTCTTTAGGAATAGTCATTTGTCTAAGCAAAACTGTGTCCTCCTCACTGCGCCCTGACATACCATCACAGTATTTGTATGGGCACTTAATCTCTACAGTTGCTCTCCCACAGCAGGGACAGTTTACCATTCCATCCGGCGATGCCCCAAGATGCAGTTTGTCTGCCCGCACAGACAAGAACGCAGAGTTCCATGTCAGTTGTGATGTTATGCTTTCATTTATTGTCTTCTGGCTGTGTCCTCCATATCTTTTCCCCAAAGTACTGCCGGGACACTGGACGCTCAGATTTCACTCAGTCTGGCTGACTTCACCTCTCTCTTGGATGTGTGGATCCACATATTAATGCCTGAAGTACAAGACTTCTGTCTCTCCCATCCTGACCCACAGCACAACTTTTAACATAAGTGTCCGTAACCTGCAGGAAAACGGTAGAGATTTATTCCCAGCCATCTAATGTATTAAACACATTGGTTTAAATGGTGCTGGAGCTGGTTACCGATGAGGAGAGAGCGCTCCGCCCTTTCTGTACGGCTGCTCCGAGCACTTTTAGTTAAAAATGTCTGAACTTTTCAGAAAGGTGCTGGTGTCGCTCCTTTTCAGGCAACCGATCATATATTAGATGGGGCGATGCTAGTCATACAATGGCAGTTAGAGTGGTGATATGTTGTCAAGATATTGTTGTCATAGAAACAAAACCCATGCGCAGTGCTTGTTTTTTTTTTTGCACAGTATTAGTATTTTTATTAATGCCTTTATAGTTTATATTTATTTTGATGCCTCATGGCTTATGTCTTTTGTGTCCCATTTATTTTGTACAGAGTCCAGTTTAGAGTTTTGTTTATTTTGTACAGCTTTTTTTTCTATCTATCTATCTATCTATCTATCTATCTATCTATCTATCTATCTATCTATCGCGTTTTTTCTATCTATCTATCTATCTATCTATCTATCTATCTATCAAAAGTGCTGCCAAAAAAGCGCTGGGAGCGCTATATGGACACAGTGCCCCCAGCGCCCTGCCAGCGCTTTTCTACCAGAGAAGATCGCTATGGACACACACCATGTCAATAACCACAGCTGTATGAGTGCAGCAAATGAGCAGTGACATTTTTTTAGATGCAATTAATTACACTGGCTGGATTGGGTAAATAATAATGGAAAGTTAAGATAATTTAGTAAATTAACTTTAATTACATACCCAGCCATACAGGTGCAGTTCGCAGTCAGAATACAGTTGTTTGTCTTGTTGACAATAACCCAGGCCTTGTCCAACTCATTCTTCCTGCCCTGTCTTTGGCTAGGCAGCACCTCAGTCTTCAGAACTACAAAGATTTGAACTTGGTAATCATGAAATTGTATGTCTTGGACATGACAACAAAGAACAAAGTTGTACGCATCAAGAGACTTGCTTTTAACTTCTCCTGGGAATAAACCCTTGTAGTGTCGATCAGGTAATTATGCATTTCTGGCCACTGAAGTCTTGGCCATATTGTTCCATCGTTTAACCACTGACAGGGCACCAATGCATATGGGTCTGCAAGACGTATTCACCAAGGTTAATTTTGTTGCATAACAGTGCCTATCTGGGTGACAAGCTGTTGGTAGTAAGCAGAGAACATTTTAAAACTAATCGAACTATTAAGTATAATGTAAGCTATATAGGATTAGTTCTCGGATTGCTGGCTGTCTTCCCTCTCTCTTTCTTCGGGTTTTCTGCAACCGTGATGCGCATGCATCCCCAATGTTTACAAACATATAATTGGCCTATAGTGTTTAGGGGGCGTTTCCTAAGCTAAAACAATCGGCCATGCACCTGCAATGTATGATCAAGTTCATGATATTATTCGGCACACCTGGGTAAGAGCAGATTTGGATGGTTAAGAACATTTGGTGGATCTGGAGTTGATTTATAACAGAAAATTATGAGTAAATATAAGAGACATTTAAGAGAATGTTGCTGCACAGTTTGTTTGTTAGGGATGCACAATATTTATCGGGCCGATAAATTATCGGTCGATAATGGGAAATTTATAGTATTATGTATTTCCGATAAAGAAATTATAGCTGAATACAAAGCCGTTGTCGCGCCAAATTGCTGCACCTTGGCAGAACCACGTGGTGTAGACTAGACAGCCAAATGTGCCATCGCCGGTGTGGACGTTTTTCACAGTTTCCGAGGAAGACAACACGATTGCAATTTGCAATAGATGTTCCACAAGAGTTCCAAGAAGAGGGGAAAAAGTCTACACAGAGTGTTAACACAAATCTTATAAGTCACCTGAAAGGTCGTCATCACAACGAAGATGTATTGAAGTTATACGAAGCACTAACAGCCAGCGTGGCACACAAAAAAAAGCGAGTGCGGTAGAACTGCCTATTCAACAGGCATTTGAAAACTGCAAGAAGTTTACTAGAGACAGCCCAAAGGCTAAAGCAATTAATGACAAAACCATTGAATGTATGACACTTGATGACCAGCCTTTTTCCGACCTAAAGTAAAAACGGGTGTAAATGTGTTTTATCTGCAGACCAAGCAAGCGGCTTTTGGTTCTATAAAAGCCTTTATTTTTGTATTGAAGGATACCCTTTACTTTTCGTTTCAATTAATTGTTTAATATGTTGCCATGTTTGATTTGACATATCAACTGACATACAGTATACCATTAAAATCAAATCATATACTGAGCAACATCATCAGTTAATGGAATTAGAGAAAATCCAGACTACTATTTTTTTGTTTTGTTTCTGAAATGCCATAAAGATAAACTATATGGCCAAAGGTAAACTAAAATATTGAGTTCAGGTGTTTCAGCCTCACCCATTGCTAACATGTGCATAAAATCAAACACATGAAACCATGAAATCTCCATAGACAAACATTGGCAGTAGAATGGGTCGTACTGAAGAGCTCAGGGATTTTAAACGTGGCATGGTCATAGCATGCCACCTTTGCCACAAATCATCTCGTGAAATTTATATTAATGCCCATGGTTTGATTTTCAGGTGTCCACATACTTTTGGCCATATTTAGCTACTGGCAATTTGTATGGTTCATATGCTATATCTCATATCTGTAAGGTTAGGATTATGGCATCTTAAACTCAAGTCAAATGTGTTTTATTTTTATTTACCTTTATTTATCCAGGTTAGCCTCGTTGAGATAGAATCTCATTTTCAAGAGGGACCTGCCCACATTCATACACACATTCACACCTATGGACAATTTAGAGTCACCAATTAACCTAACTTGCATGTTTTTGGTCAGTGGGAGGAAGCCGGAGTACCCGGAGAGAACCCACGCAGACACGGGGAGAACAACTCCACACAGAAGGTGCCGTGGCCGGGGTTTGAACCCATGACCCTCTTGCTGTGAGGCGACAGTGCTACCCACTGTGCCACCTAAATGATAATGATAACGATAATGATAGTATTTAGAATAATATGTGATAATGATAATGATTATATGTGTGATAATGATAATAATGATTATAATGATAGTATTTAGTATAACAACATGTAATAATGATATAATGGTAATAATATGCGTAATAATGATAATGATTATAATGATAGTATTTAGGCTAAGAACATTAATAATATGTGATAATGACAATAATCACATATATGTCATGATAATGACAATGATAGTATTTACGATAATGAGAATGAGAATAGAGATATGACAGCAGTGTGTGTGATAGTGATAATAATGACATGCATAATAATAATAATGATGATAATTATAGTATTTAGGATAATGATAATAGAGGTATGACAGCACCTGAAGTTGCTCTCGCTGTAGCGTGACCCCGCTCCATGGTGCGCTCTGCTCCTCGACTCCACGGACAGGAAGTTGGTGATGTCGGGGTAGGCCAGGGCGTGGCTCCTCTGAACCACATCTGGTGGCACCACTCTCTCTCCACGCTCTCTCTTGCTCCGGCCCACAAACTCTCCCAGGCTCTCTCCTCCCTCCGTAATCCCTCCCATAATGTACTCTGCCGCCTGCTCGCTCTCGTCCAATTGGCTACAGGCAGAGGGCGAAGGCAGGCGTGGCTCCTCCCCACACTCCTCGGGGGTGGCACAGCCCAGCTCCCTCGTCTCCATCTCCAGAGTGGTCTGGCCCGTTTCCGTGGTGATGCTGATGCTAATGTCAGGGCTACGTTCCGCGGCGGCGACCACGTTGGAAGAGGAACACCCAGAGGTTCCATGGTCCCATGGAGCATGCTCAGAAGAGAGGACACGCCTCTGCCACTGGAAGTCTGCCTCGTTGATCTCCATCGACTCCCGCGTTGACTCCGCCCCCTCTTTTAGTTCGTCCAATCGCCTGAGGAGCAGCCGAGCCTGTGGAACATCACAATTCAGCAGAACATTTAAAACACAGAGCTGTTTTTCATTTACTCTGGTCAACCAAAGACATCAGGGTGTGTCTAAAGAGGTCATGGTAGTGAAGGGGGTGTGGTCAGGCAGGGTCACCTGTTCTGGCTGTAGGCCCTTCCCCTGGGAGAGGAGCTGGAGGGAGTGGAGGAGAGAGGAGGCACAGGAGACAGAGGCGTAGCAGGCCTCTACACCTCCTTTAACGCAGGCCTCACTCATCCCATCCATCACCCTGGGGAGCAACACATGCGCGCACACGCACACACACACACACACACAATCACCATTCACAGTCAGATGTGCGCTTGTTGAAGTTGCTGAAGCTACATTGTGAAGGTCACTGATGGACCGGATCAGAAGGTCAGTGATGGACCGGATCAGAAGGTCACTGATGGACCGGATCAGAAGGTCACTGATGGACCGGATCAGAAGGTCAGTGATGGACTGGATCAGAAGGTCAGTGTGGGGCCAGCAGAGCCACGTCTCCATCCAAAGGTATGTCATTTAAGTTAAACAGCTGAATGCAAGCAATGCTACAAAATATGGCTGCACAAGTAATTTAAAAGAAAATACATTCAAAGACTCATCTTTACTGTTACTACAGCAACCAGGGATAACACAGCTTTAGTAACAAGAAGCTGTCTTCATACTCTGTCTTCATAGGCTGTCTTCGTAGACCGGTATTGGTCTACATAGACTGGTATTGGTCTACATAGACTGGTATACATAGACTGGTATTGGTCTACATAGACTGGTATTGGTCTACATAGACTGGTATTGGTCTACATAGACTGGTATTGGTCTACATTGGTCTACGCCCGAATACATCACTGAACTGCTAGTTCCATACCAGCCGCTGAGGCCTCTTAGGTCATCTGTTCAGGCACTTCTGGTGGATCCAGAGTCTAGGCTAAAGACCAAAGGTGATCATGCTTCTCTATTAGAGCCCCTAGGCTCTGGAACAGCCTTCCCATTTTGATTCGATCTGCTGAGTC
>OMPB01072979.1:4448-16298 GCA_900312615.1 Stylephorus chordatus | reverse complement strand
GTTCTTCAAAAATAATAATCATTCTTTTCTAAATAAATCCTGGTGTAGGCAATGTTTTTTTTTTTTAACCAAAGGGACAAACTGGAAATCGAGGAAAGCCTACTCTTTTTCACATGAAACGAATAAATGAAAAACATTTTGGAGAACACAAGGCAACAAAGCCTTTAACTTAAGAATGAGAGCCATCATTACATTTTCCCCTCAGCCTCTAGTGGGCAGCAAAATCCCAGAACTTTCAATCATTTGAGATAATAGAAAGGGCAATGGGGTGTATATATAAATATATAATCCCAATTCAGCCTCCAAGCTGAACTACTAGATTTAATAGAACTGTCTCTCACCATGATGTCAGCGGTAAGCTGAGCTGTAATGAGTACCACAGCCGTGCTATGGTGGCGAGGGAGAGTAGTAGCTCCCTTGGTCAAAGGCAAACGGCCGGGGGCCGTTCCTCGGATGATATGGCACGCGGTACGAGAATCACTGGGCAAGTGGGCCTGATTGAAAGTTACTGGTTACAAAGTCATACTGTTTATTTGCGCGGAACCTTGTCAAATCAAAAATGTGCGACATCGGCTGATGGGCGGAATGCAAAACAGAAGCAACTTGCAAAGGCAATAGACGTAGGGCGATGAGAATTGTTTGCGCTGAATGCATGAATTTGTCTAACTCTTTTCATTAGCAGTTGGTTAAAAATATTGGCGGATGTTGAAATAAGTATGAGTAATGAGTAATGCAGCTTTAAGATTGTTATTGTGTTTAGATTGAATTAATATTCAAAATCATATACCGTCATAAACTCATTAACTGTCATCCATCTGGAGCATAAATTCAAAGAACCAGATTTTTCTACCAAACGCCAAAAGATACTAAAAGCCGATGGCACCCATATCTAATTTCATCAAATAAACATAAAACATGAAAGATTTGACCCCAATGGAAAGAGATGGTTACTGGTTAAAAAACAAAAAAACAACGCAAAACATGAAGGTGGATATAGTAATCTTGTTGATAGTGTAATATCTAGTGGAGAAGGAGAGCCTCGCATTTGTAAAAAATATTTTACATTGATTGATTACAATTATTTTTTTTTTACAAAAAGCTTTTGTAATGATCAAAATCAATTAAAGGGCCAGTTTGTGTTATTATTCACCCCATTTTCCAATATAGGTTCATTCTTAATATCTGCTTGTGGTGATACATTTTTTTTAAAGTAACAGAACAATTTGATTAAATATTAAGTTTCTCTTTATTTGAATAAAATTATACAATGCAGCACAGTGAATATCTGAGGAAAAAATAATATTATTGATTTCACGATACATACAGTACATTCAGGAAGTTCTTTGATTTGTCATTCTATAACACGGAAAAGTAGCCTGCACACCATTTAGACTTACTTTAAAGTCAACAGTTACAAGCCAACAGTTACACACTTTAATTTAAAGGCACAACTCAACATGTCAAAATCAACTATGTTAGTGTAGTTATTGCTGTTATATGACAAAACAAAAGGCAAAAACAAAAGGCGTAGTCACAGGATCAATTATTTAGTGTAGTAAAATTACATTCAGAGGCCTTGCTGAAACATTTGCACATCACAAAGTGGGAACAAAGGGGGTTTGGTTTCTCTCAAAGCCCGTCTTCAATCCAATTAAGTTTTTCCTATTTCTGTTGACCTAGCCCACATTTACTTTGCCCAAAACATTACATACGTATTGAAGGAACATATTTTACAGTAGAAAAAAAAAACATTGTGCCTAAAGAGATTAGTAACCCTTAGTGGACATGATTAACGCAAGAATCATATGTATTCATATCCCATATTACTTATATCTCTTATATTATATCAGCATAATATATAAATATATGACTAACTAGCAGCCTACCTATATTTATTGCTGGTTTTCTAAATGACACACCTTTAAAGGAGAGATAGGCACAGTTTTCAAGTTTGTAGAAGAAATTATGACGTGTTACAGAAGCAGGGTAAAAAGGGGTAATATTGGCATCTATTTGGCTAAATATACTTTGTACTATAGAACAAATAGGACTACAGTTCTGGATGGATAATGAAATCTGGGCATCATGAAATTATACCCAAGCGTTATTCACTTGACCCATAACCATCCATCTGTATCATTACTTATGAGTTTTGTAGTGTAGTCAAGGATTATGGGCTGGACTGTGAAAAATGTTATCAAGGGACAGAATGCAGATGAATGCATATGGGACTATGCTACAAAACAATTGCCTGAGTAAATAGGAAGACAAAAGGTGTGTGGGTACAGCATGTGATGCCACCGGACATCGGAATGGTTACGCCAGGAAAATCATTGGCAGGCAGCAAAGACGTAACTGGTGGAGAATGCAGAAGTGACTATAATCATAACTATTCTCTGAATAAATATGTCATGTACAGTATAGGGAAAATAAGTGACCACAGCCAATGACTTGAGTAAAATACCCAGTACCCTAGCCTGGAATGCTTTTCTAAACTATAATATAGGTGTGTAACGGAGCAATTACTCATTATTATTATTATGCATTTCAAACACCGTCAAACCAACAAGCATTATAGTGTCTGAACATAGAGACCAAAGAAAGTGCATATATGCTCTAAGCCAATAAGGTCCTTTACAGTATGTAGCAGATTGTGTTTACGGAGGGCCAACCATAGAAATCCCATACTAAAAGGTTAGTATGGACGCATGTCCTTGATTCAGCCCGCTCCTCCGTTTACCTCGTGCTGACTAACCAGAGCCGATGCCCAACAGGATGCTGGGCTTTTCCTCGATGACACGGACCAGCAGGTTGTCTATGTAGTCCTCCAGCTCCGTGATCTTGGAGTTCTTCTGTGACAGCTCCACTTGCTGTTTCACCACTAGTGTGATCAGCTCTTCCTGGGTGAGCTGAGTGTATGGTCCACTTTCCACCCAGTCTTCTGCCTGAGGAGAATTTAAAAAAATATATAAGATGTTATCCCATCTTATTTAAAGTAATACATAGCATTGCCGAGACTGGTCAATATAAAACAAAATCGAGGTCATTAGACCTAGATTTTGTATAACCCTGTCTCAGGGTTATATAGTCTTTACAGAAAAGAAGTTAAGATATCATCTGTTAAACACAATCAATTCATATTCAGAGGATTGGTACAGCTTTGATTAATTACCCTTACTTAAATTTTTTTTTTTTTACATATTGCATGTTTGTGCATGCTTAAACTATTTCCTGGGAAATATTATTACTAGTCTCCATTTACGAGTTTGTGTATTGAAAAAGGTATACAGTAAAGTTAAATAGTACCAAATAAAGCCATGGCACCCCAACTTCCTTGTAGGCCGTTAATAAAACATATTTTTGTCACCATGTAATAATGAAGCAGAATCTATGCTGCAGTTTTCAATTTAGAAACCTGATGTCTGTTCTGTCAGCATGTCAGCTCAACACATGTAGCAAAATGCTTTGGGGCTTTGGTGCAATTGAATTTAAAATCAACTTCCAGCCCATTGGCGTCAACTGACGGTAGGTACCTTTATCTGGACAGATTTGCTGTCAGAGATTTTCGCCTCTCTCACAGCAGGGGAGCTTGTGGGATACTGGGCATCAGATGAACTCATGGGCTTCACGGGATGAGGCCTGCAACGGCATTGCATACAAAATCATAAAAAGGCTTCAAAGAGATGATATACATTAAAACGTTATATTAAAGCATGGGACTACAACAGATGGGCAAAGAAACATGATGTGTGAATTCCTTAAATATAAAAAAAGGCCAAGTGCCTTCCACTCTCTTCATTCTAATCCACATACAAATACAGAATTTTCAATTTTCCCGGTAGACCAACATAGAAAAACGTCAAAAAAATGTATTCACCCTCGCATAAATGTGTTTCTAATGAACCACCAATCGACCAACTATCAAGCTGACAACCGCTTTCTAATAAATAAATAAAAAGTATATACTCCCGCACACACTTTTCTGCTTTTATTTTTTCATCAACGTTTCGGTTAGACCTTCATCAGGACAGTGGCAACCGCTTTCTAAAAATCAATAAAATGCACAATTCGTGGCCCGGTCAATCTCACCTGCGTGGAGTTGAAGCTGGCCCACCACCACTGCTATTCTGCACACTGACAGGCTGACTCTCAGTAGGGGAGACCCAGGCTCGTAACAGAGTCTTTCCCCCAGACAGCCCTTCTGTCTGGGATGCGGACTCATCCATAGCTACCCAGTGGGGGTCTGAAGGAGTTGCAACAGAAGCTTTGGAGGAAGAGAAATCTACGGCAAAATGATCAGTCCCAAATGGATCTCCCTCAAATTCATTTTCCACCAAATCTATTCCTTGAAAACGACTCTGCGTCTTCACATCCGCTTGTGGCCATGATGTGGGTGGTGCACTCCTCTTGGTCTCTTTGGGTGAAAGTCTTTGAATAACTGTGGTTGCAATTGCGTCCTCGTTTAAAGCAGATCCTGGTTTACCTTTGACATGTTTGTTGTCAGAATAAGCGAGAGATGTCGGCATCGGTCTTTTCTGTGAAGGCAGTCTTGGGAAAGAAGGACTGTCAACCTGGAAAGGTTCTTCCCGGTTACCGCTATAAAAACTGCCAAAGGGATCTGTTGAAGTAAAAAGCTTATCAAGATCATCCGGTGTCATTCCCCTATCTTCCGGTTTGGGCTCGTTCTGTACCTTGCCTGTAAATAAGTTATCTGGAGCTTGGTTTTGCTCCTGTTGCCCCCGTGGGTCTTTGGAAGGTTCATTATTGAGGAATGGGTCTATCTCTACACACTTCTCAATCTCTCCCTTTACGTTCTCGTCCATGCTATTGGATGATACATTGTGGCTTTTAACTGAAGCCATTGAGGAACTACCTTGCTTTCCAACTTCGCTGCTACCGACCTTCTGCCTGGGTTTGGCTGTAGGCACGTCTTTGATTGGTCGCTCCTCTTCAACTAGTTGCATTTCTTGACTAGCTTTGGTCACCTCTGTGGGATGAACATTTTTCTGATCAGTCTTAATCACACCATCTCTTGTCATTGTGGATGGAACATCTCTGCTTGTAGTTTGAGTGTCAAAAAACCCTGGGACTGCAGAGGCATTAGCCCTCTCTACGGACGGACGAGCTTGCGTAACTCTGTGACTTTGTTGTTGATTGGAATCGGCAGTGGGTCTGGGGTTTTGAGCAGCTGCTGGCTTAGGGGGGGCAGGGGCAGGTAATCTTTTGGAAGAAACGGGCGAGTCTTTGATTGGTCGCTCCTCTTCAACTAGTTGCATTTCTTGAGTAGCTTTGGTCACAACTGTGCGATGAACATTTTTCTGATCAGTCTTCATCACAACATCTCTTGTCACTGTGGATGGAACATCTCTGCTTGTGGTTTGAGTGTCAAAAAACCCTGGGCCTGCAGAGCCATTAGCCCTCTCTACGGACGGACGAGCTTGCGTAACTCTATGACTTTGTTGTTGATTGGAATCAGCAGTGGGTCTGGGGTTTTGAGCAGCTACTGGCTTAGGGGGGGCAGGTACTCTTTTGGAAGAAACAGGCACATCTTTGATTGGTCGCTCCTCTTCAACTAGTTGCATTTCTTGAGTAGCTTTGGTCACAACTGTGCGATGAACATTTTTCTGATCAGTCTTTATCACAACATCTCTTGTCACTGTGGATGGAACATCTCTGCTTGTGGTTTGAGTGTCAAAAAACCCTGGGCCTGCAGAGCCATTAGCCCTCTCTAGGGCCTTCTCTACAGACGGACGAGGTCTATGACTTTGTTGTTGATTGGAATCAGCAGTGGGTCTGGGGTTTTGAGCAGCTGCTGGCTTAGGGGGGGAAGGGGCAGGTAATCTTTTGGAAGAAATGGGTTTAACTTCATGAAGTTGTGGAAGTTGCTGGAAGCGAGCAGCGGGTCTCTGCTGATCAAGCGAAGACGTCTCCTCTGGGCCATCAACACTCATCTCTTGACCGAGAAATGCGTCCGGCTTGTCCCTCTTTCTTTGAGTTACCTCAGCAATTAGATGGTCCCATCTAGTTCCCCCCTGTACGCCATGTCTCTTTTGTGGGAACAATGTTTCATAGTCAGGAAGCGGAATAGATGGTTTTTTGCCATGCATTGTTTCATCTGCCTCGATGTACGCCGGGTTCTCAATCTCTCTGACAGGCGCAAGAGCGCCTACTGTAGGAGACACGCCTCTTGACATTGCCTCAATTTGTGACGCTACTCCCACGTGTGCGCTGTGCGTGGCGTAGCTCGCCGGCTTCAGGGCTCTCCTCTTCTCGGACGTGGTGGAGGAAAAACTTTCATTGGCGATGCCGTAGGGGGACTCGGAGGGGGTTCTCAGTGGGTGCGGGGGAGCCAGTGATGAATGAATGTTGGGGGACTCAGATGGGACACAGGAGAGGGTGGATTCAGAAGAACTGAGGGAAGAATGAAATGGCCGACTATCGGTTCGAGAGTCAACAAGTTCTGGCACCAGAGAATCGACCAATCTGCCAAGGAGTGAAAACAGAAGTCCTAAAAGGTCAGTGTGACCAATAAGTAACCGAACACAAAACGTCTACCACTCCTCATCACTTTATATCCCATCACCAATTTAGCAAACATCTCCAAACTATGTCAGTCCACAAAAGCAGTTCATTCAAATTATATCAACATCTCATCAAGCAGTGACTTTGCCAAGTAAAAACCCATGTCTAAATGGAAGTGTAGCATCAAAATTAATGCTCTGAGAGTTCAGTTGTTTAAACCACTTATCAACTCCATCCCATAGCTAATTGGGTGTATTAAACTAGAGACAGATGCATGTTCAAAATTTGGACTGTTAATTTCCTGTGAGCGTAAATATAATTAATTCAATAAACTTCTAAATGAGGCAATAACAGCTACCTGGGTACAGGCCAGCTGTTCTTAAAGCCAGTCTTTTATTTACTAGTAGGCTGGCCTCCTAGATTGCTTATTACTTACCATTATTCTTTCTTTCATTAAGGTTTGGTCATGTTAGGATGGTTTGGTTGAACGTTTTAAAACTGGGCTAAACAAAATTGGACTCTTTTTTACTGTTTACAACTTACATTCAAAAGCAAGAATTTTAAATTTTGTAGGTTCAAAATCAACTGGTAAAAATGACCAAATCAAAGTAAGATAGAACTTGGAAACATGTTACAATTTAACTATGCTGCCAAAGAGTATATAAGATTAGATGTATGTAATCTATTTAACTATGCTACCAGAGTATATACAGTATGAGATGAGATGTATGTAATCTATTTAACTATGCTGCCAGAGTATATGAGATGAGATGTATATAATCTGAACTGCATCCTACTTCCTAATTCTTACACACTTAAAGCCATTTCCTTATACCATCTATAGCACAAAACCTATCACTGTTCTCTTAAATCTCTTGTCACCAGGGTTAATGTTCCAATCTATCTACACATTATCCAGGATGAATAGTAGGCTACAGCAACACTTATAAAGACCACCTCAATAATAATGGAAAAATGATCCTCTCTCACCATCACATCCCAAATGTGAAAAGAAAATGGTCCAAAAGAAATACTAAAAATGAACGTACAGTCACAGCGCTGGCATGTTACTCTTTGTAACCCCGACTTCAGTCTACAACCTGTTGTACACCATACCAACAGATGACACACCCAGCTTTTACAACAGAAACCAATCAGCGGTTTGCCCAAACTGGACGAGCCAGTTAGACAGGATTCACTCATCACAAAATGGTCACCAAGTTAAAGGCCAACAACAGCAAATGGCTTTGTACTTACCTTGTCTGATAGCAGTGTATCAGCACTACACTTTTGAGTCCAAATGCATAAACCAAAACAATAGATATATATTTTTTAAGACACATATTTTGAAATTCTGGGAAAACGAAACAAACTGTTACAGTTGAAGTCTAGGTTCAAGAAAGGAGAAATGACACCGATTATTTATTAGAACAAAGAAATAAAAAAATAAAAACTTACCGCGGCTTGACTGCTGATACTTTTGCGGTACGGTTGAGGAAGACCATTGGTGAGGGGGTTTGTGGGCTGCGGATTACTTTCTGTGGATCCACTGGGTTTTCCTCAAAGGGGTTCTGGTTATCCGGGCTGAGGGGGATCTCTTCAAACGGGTTGGTGGAGTGCTGAGTGCCGTGGACCTCCACAGCTTGTGACACCTGGCGTGGGGCTGGTACAGGAACCTCTTCTTCTGCCTCGTCTTTTTTGTCCTCCTTCTTTCTGATGATACCAAACAGAGTGGAGAGCCTTTCGCTCATCGACGCCTCCTCCTGTCGTTTCTGATCCTCGACCTTCTGCGCCTCCTCCTGTCGTCTCCTGTGCTCCTCTTCAAGCCTCTCCTTCTCCACTGCTTGCAGCCTCTTGCGTTCTTCCCTTCTTTGCCTTTCCTCCTCCTCCTCTTCCATCGTTTTCTTCCTCTTTGCCTCCTCTTCCTCCTCCAACAGGCGCCTCCGTCTCTCCTGCTCCGCCCGGTATCCCCGTTGTTCCTCCGCCTCCCGCAGCCTCTTTGCTTCTCCCCGGTGTCGCTCCTCTTCTTCTTCTTCTTCTTCTAGTCTCCTGGCCTCGGCTCTGCGTTTCTCCTCCACCTGCCTTCTCTCTTCCTCTTCCTGATGCCGCCGTTTCTCCAGGCCGGCGCCGTCTCGGTCTCTGTCCGCAGACTCCTGCTTGTAGGACGGAACGGAGAAGCCCTTGAGGGAATCTACGGAGAAGTCAGAGTTGTGTCTGCGGACGTCCTCCAAAGAGCCCTGGCCAGAGCTGGTCAGGCTCAGCGTGGAGCCGCTCTTGGCCTCGGCCTCTTCTGCGTACACGTGGCTGCCGTTTATGCAGAGGTTGTTTGCGTCGCTGGAGCTCTGCTTTGGCCGGCCCAGTAGCGAAAAGGGTCCCAGGCCCAGGGACACCTTACTCTCATTGCTCCCCGTGCGCTTGTGGCCCAGGAGCTTGAGTTTCTTCTTAACCGCTAGGATTGGGGAGACAGTAAAAACATGATGTCATTGTTTACATACCAAACAGCATTATTCAACCTGCGCATATCCGCACAGGACGGACGCCCGTCAAAGAGGTGGAACTGAAAATAAAGTTACCTTCAGGGGAGTCCACGTTTAGGCCAGAGGAGCGACTCCCACTGAGAGCGGAGTCTTTTGTTGAGGCAGTGCCCAAAGTAGACATTGACTGCGAGACGTTCCGCTGCAAGTTTGATTTGGGAGCAAACAGAGTTTTGAACTTGGATTTCTTCTTGGTCCCAGGAGACCGACTGAGACTGAGACTGAGTGAGCGAGCATCAGCCTCGCCATCGCTGTCCAACGCTACCTGGCTCACAGGCACTACGGCGGAGACCGAATCAGACCAGCCGTCCTTCTTTTTCCCACGGACTTTGTCCTTGAGCTTAGAGATGCGGGAGCGTGGTTTGTCTTGCATGGAGAGGTCAAACATGCTGGCTGACATGTTGTTTCTCATGAACTGAATGTCCAGCAGGACCTCTCCTCTGGACTTGTCCTCCTTGCTAGTTTTATCCACCAGTTTGAACCAACTGTATGTAAACAAGAGAGAATATATTAGAGAAATAGAAATAAATTATTTGATTTAAAACTTGAAAATATTGATGCTCATTCTAAATAATGTTAAGGTAGATTATTCTTGTCTAATTGTTTGCCAAATCATTTGTCAAACAAATTACTCAGAGGCTTCAGAGGCTAATCTGAAGAGGCTTTTGTTGTGACAGGGGTTATAAGTACAATTTTTAATAATTACAATCACAGGGGTCACGATTTTCAGGCTGAGATTTCTAATCCTTTGATCTTAAAAAGGGCAACAATAATCCTGCAGTATTAATCCTACTATAGATATTAGTGGATGGCCTACCTACCTACTTAATGCCCGTCAACAATTTATACTTTTAAGTTTAATACAAAGCAAACAGTCAAACATCAGCATTTACACAGCTATTGTGGAGATAAATAACTTTCTATTCACACACACACACACACACACACACAACACGGAAAAATCTGTCAAAAATCTGATACAGGATAAAATCACCATGACAACCAGATACAAGGGACAAAAACAAATAGCTTTGTTAGTGTCAACATGTTCCACTAAATTAGATTAGATTGAGAGGCAAATCTTTTTGTTTTTGTATAATTAAATCCTTGATAAGCCTTGCAATCATTTCCTGTTGCAACAATGCTGCAAATGTGTGTAACAAACAATATTTCCTGTTCTCAAAGTATTGCCTGTTTGTTTCTCAACATGATCTCACATACTGTAATGGATAATTTGTACATGTTCTGTGGGAATTTCCATAGTGTGTGACTTAACCCTTAACCATAGCCGAAAACACCTCTTATTGACGTCGTCTAAACTCCTTATCTCAGAGTTAGAGGCAGTTGGAGTGTTACGAGACCTGAACTTGTTATTCCTTCACCAAAGTAAACTGTCTAGTCTCTTTATGGGTGTTTCCAATCATTGATGCACGTTTAACTACTCAGATCATGTTATAATGTTAGATTGATCCAGTGTGTTCAGCTATGAACATACTGTATGACAATCTCCTTGCAAGAATTGTTTATTAAATGTTTTCCCTTTATAAGTCATTCCATGGCTTTCATCCGATTTCATTAAACCATAATTAAGCATCTTCAAAATATTCACAACACATACTAAGAGTGAAGGGCATTGAAAGAGTATTCATCCTGGATGATGTCAAAGATCGTTGTCCCTGCAGAATGGATGTACAGTACAAACTGACAAATATAAACAGCAAACGGTTAGGCTACATCATCATTGAAGTTTCCACAAAGTTTTGTTACCTTTTGCTGAACAGATAATGCTGTGTGAGTTTTAAACTATGAGACATTGATATCAATGTCATTATACATGGTAATCAAGAGAAGACCTATTATGGAAAACTCTTTGGGAACATTATGGGAGGAACTTGGCACATAAATGAGACAAGCGTAAAAAAGATGAAAGCTGCATGGAGCCCAACTCAGATCTCCCAACCACGAGGCAGCAGGCAAAGATAACAGCATCTATTAGCTCAGAATTGTCTCTCAGGAACGTCGAGAGACCACTGAGAGACTAGGCTAAGCCTTGCTCAGGTACAAGAAAACAAATAATTTCTCATTTCCATCTTCAGCTGGTACACTTTTAAGTTAAGAGCATGTAAGAAAATGGTGCAGTGGCAATTTTTGGTGCAGTATTGCAATGACTCGATACTTCACAACTCAATCCAACCTTTGATTGCTGAGAATTAGAAATGAGTCAAACATTGCAAGCAAGCGTTCCCGTCAAGTTATATATAAACCAACTACAGCATTGCTTTCTGATCCACATAACAGCTGTATCGAATGCATTATCTATACACAGTTGAAATGAAATTTTAACTGTAAGTGGAAAATAATAATTTTGTCTTTCTCAATAGACCAGAGCTGAAGTCGAATTCTGCTCCAATTCTTAAGCTAATACGTAGCTAACATGAGATATTGTTCATGTATCCATATTTTGACTAAGGAGTGGCAGTTTACGTTCGTATCATCACGGAAACGGCACCAAACAGGAGCACAAGGCCCTGTAAAGATTGGTTTGTTCGGCTGAACATACAATAGGTGGTGCTCTACCCTGCCTAAAGGATATTTACACCAGGTGCTTCAAGAATAAGGCTCGGAGAATCATTAAGGAAACTTAACCACCCGGATAACGGCCTTTTCTCTGCGGTTGGGAAGAAGGTACCGGATACACCAGGCCAGTACTGAGAGGCTCAGGAAGAGCTTCTACCCTCAGACCACTAGGATCCTAAATGAGGTCACTGCCTAAGACTGCCCCCCCCCCTCCCAT
>OMPB01072968.1:3652-14022 GCA_900312615.1 Stylephorus chordatus | reverse complement strand
AAAATCAAAGCAGTCTAGAACTGGGCCTGGCAGGAAACCAATGAGCCTTGCCTGAATCTACCAAGATACTTGTTTGTACTGGGAAGGGTGAGCATAAGAGAGAGTGGCTGTTAGCCCAATGTTAAGTTGACTTAGTCAACATTTTGGACATATTGCTTCACTTTTGTAGATTCTGTGTAGATTGATAGACTGCTGAAATAAGTGAGTACAGGTTTCATTATCCTTAAAGGACATAAGCCAAGAGTCTGTCTTTCATACGTTCCCACTAGTTTTTTAGTAATATTGCTAGATAGCATAACACTAACACAACTCTGCCAGAGTTTACATTAGGCAACCATTTTCTCGGTGTAGAGTTTAAATGAGTGTTTCTGCAGCACAGGACTAGAGTTGACTGTGTGTGTGTGTCATCTACCTGATACTTTAATCAGTTGCTCAAAACACACCTCAAACACTGGGCCTGTCAAATACCCAGGCCGGAATAACGGAGGGGGAAAAAAGGCTTCTTATGCAGTGAGGTGAACTATCCACTGTCAACCCTGTACGTAAACCATGGCAAGGAAATTGGACGAGAAGGTAGGAAATGACTGCTAAAGCGTGTTAGTTGGCAGGCACAGGCAGCCGTCTGTGGTTCCAGCAGTGGCACATTGTTGCCGTGCCTCTGATTTCAGCGCGCCACGGGGATGTGTGTTTACTTCTCTCACTGGGCCCACTTCAGCCGCCCATAACAGGAGCCAGTCACAGGACAACTTACTAATTGATACTGAGGGCCACAGCGCTGAAAGCAGCCTGTCCTCACATTCACACAGTTTGATTTCCTTTTAATTACCCTGTCCCCCAAAGTACACACACACACATACACACACACAGGCTCTGAACAGCACTTCTTTGCTTGACACTATCTCCTCCCACCCCCAAAGGTGGAGCAGCCTTTTACAGGTGTGTGTTGAGAGCTTGCACCATCCAGTGAGGAGATGAAATTAAATGAACCACAAGGTGGAGAAAGGGTCCTCTGTGGGGAGGAGGAAGAGGAGGAGAAAGCTGGCTCAGCTCCACAGACGAGCCTCTGTCCGTCCACTAGATCGCCCATTAATGAGTTTTCTGTGTTAAAGTCCTTAGGTCCTTTACTGCGTCCCTCTGACGCTGGTTGCTCCAGCCTCGGAAAATAACAACAACAACAAAAAAAAGCACCCTATCAGGGGATGCAGTTTCACCTCCAAACACAGATCAGAGCTGTTGATGTTTGGGGGGGCGGTGGGGACACATGGGGGAGTTGAGAGGTGGACTAGTGGATGGAAGTCAACAGATGCCCATTCACTGCTTCCACTTGGTAGCCGTGCAATTTTACAAGGGATTTAGAGAGGCAGGTTGAATTGCAGAAGAGACTGACATCCGTAAGACGCCCTGCCCGGTCAAACGGGCCAAAATCAGGCTTCATTACATTTCAGTTTATTCCATTCCTTCCCATTTGCATCACATTGACACAGTAGTAGATTCTGAAATGCTTTTTCAGTCCCAACAGACACTTGTGATCATTGGATGTCATGCGTGCATATGAAGAGCTGCACTCCATAAGTGGTGTGCCAGGGGTGACGGTAGATAAAGTAGTCAAGAGTTTAACTGAGCACTACAAAATCATTTCTTTTATTAACTTACTCTATCCCGACCTTTGCCAGGCCAGCTGCGTTTATCAGTGACTCTCACTAGGTGGGCCCCTGTGTGTGTTATTCCTATGCAGCGGCCGGACCGCACACATGGCTGGTGACCAGACATTCCACTGATAGACTGGAGTGAGGCCAGCAGACAGACAGACAGAGTACACACTCAATTCCCTCCCAAAACCCAACTCCCATGACACCTGCCAGCCTGAAGCTCTCTCGCTCGCACGCACGCACACATGCACGCACACACAAATGCACACTGCTCTGTTCCGTGTCCCATTGTTAATGACCCTATACCTCAAGACTCCGTTTTTATGTTTTTTTTTGTTTTCTTTTTTGCAAGATTATGCCATTGTAGCCCGGACAATGCAAAAGCCATTAGAAAGGTCCCAGCAATGGTTTGAACTACTACAACCTTCCTGTAAAGTATTTCTCAAGTGCTTCACCACTCCAAAACCCCCTCCTCTCCTCTCTCTCGCCACCATTTATTTTCCCTCCTCAATGCTGCTTTTGTCTGTCGTGTTTGAATGAAGATATCTTACAATCTACAAGCAGGAATGTCACTGTGAGGTCTAACAAGAGGGGATAGGTGTGTTTCTTCGCACAAAAGGTTTTGGCGTCCTACTTTTCAGCGGGCTTTTTTCCCCCTGAATTTATTGTGTTGCGTGCACAGATAAGCCTATAGTCAAAAGCCTTAGACATAATTTATTTCTTTCTGTCTCATTTGGGAAATCACGTCATTTTCACATCGAGTTACATCCTTCGCTCTTCCCTGGCTGTTGCTACTAAAAAGGTGCTTTCGTCGCTGAGAGAAAGTGTCGTCGAGAGAATATTTTCCCTGTGTTTACTTAATGTCTTAACTCCTCGAACCTGCTGAATGAGTTATTATGGGTTTATGTAATGACTCATTACATAAACCAATAATAACTCATTATTGTTGGAACCGTCCTCTGTTGGATTTGACATGCTCACATTTTACAGTTGATCCTGTGCATCGTTTGCCCTTAATCTAAAAGGGGTCGCAGAGCTTTTGAGACCTCTATGAATTCTCAACCTATAGTTCCAATTATACCTATAGTATAGTAATATAATATAGTATATTATAACCTATAGTTATAATTATAAGAGATATAGTAGTAGTAGTAGTAGTAGTAATGTACTACTACTACTACTACTGTAAAGCGCTTTGGACAAAAGCACTATATAAATGCCCATTTACCATATTAGTAGGAGAGACAATAGCCCGTGGCCCTTCAATGTAAAACCGTATTTTAAGTTCAACTTTCCTAAAGCCCACGTCATTTGGTATACATTATGTGATACCCTGGTGTTGTCAGATCCAATATTTGGACATGTCTCTATTTGTGCCCTCTGGGAACTGCCTGAAGTATTAGACAGTTAAATTGGATTAGCCTTATTTGTGAGACCCAAAAGAGATTCATTGGAGATTTCCTGTGCTGTTTAAAGCACTGGGAATTGAGTTGCCATATAGTTTAAACATGGTATCATTGTTTAAAGTGTGGTTAGTTCAGTGTTTGTTGTTTAGGCCTATGGGACTTTCACATTGTTTTCCCACGCAGTGACATTGCACAGATGTATTGTTTTACCTTTGAACTTAACATTGTTTGAGATTTGAGATGTTTGTGCATCTTCTCCAATGACAGGGCTTTCAGGTTTTGCATAAAACAAGAGAAAATGAGAAGAATGGAAAAAGAGAAGAATGAAGAGACACAACCGGAGCTGGTGGGCTGTCAGCACCATCTCAAACTCTTTTCAGGGTTGGTTTAATAGGTGCTGAAGAGCCACCGTGTTAAATATGTGAACCCAATGCCTCAGAGTTGCCAATTTGTTTTAGAGGCTTGGACTCTTGCCCAGCAACACTCAGGCTCCTAAGGGACCTGGAAGCCGGAGCGTGAAAAGTGTGTCTCGAGAGGAATGGGCTCGGTTTAGCGAAAGTCCTACATCTCTGCTACCCTACCCTAACTCCCTTCTCCCTTAAGTCAACAGTGGCTTAGCTTTCAAGGCTGTTTAACCAACAAGCCTGCCCATACATTCGTAGGTTGACACCCTACGACTTAAAAAGGCTGCTGCTTGCATATTTGCACAGAACGAGGAATTCATGAAGGCCCTTCTTTGGTCGACCATGACACTCGCCATGGCTGCGGTTCAAGGGTTAATGGTTTGATGTCGATAGCATGACTCATTGGAGTCAGAAGAAATAACCTTGTTTTTGCCTGTTCTACGACTGTTAAACTAATCAGACCATATGATGTGCTGTTGCACTCCATCTGGGAAGGATTTCCAAGAGATGCTTGTTTATGGTCACTCAGCCCGTTGCCAAGTACTCCCTGTGGGATATCTGTGCTTTTGGAGTTGACCGCCAGTCACAGTCACCGTTTCATCGCAGCACTTGGCACCATCCCACTCCTCTTGAACCAATACCGGGCTTGTATCAAATACGGCTGACCAATCTGTGATAGAATCAACAAAATGTGAGCTATAATATTATTCTTTGCTTAAAGAAACATCTAAATTGAGATTATTATGTGTTTAGGATGATTCAAGTCTGGCTTTCTCCTATCCCTGCATTCCAGTGTCATGTTCCCAAGCTTACAAGCCACTCTTAGTTTAAATCTGGAAGAGCTGCCAACAGAACCCTTTATTCAAATTTATGAGCTTACATTACATATGTTTGCTTAATGGAGGGAAAGAAAAATCGACTTTGATCACATCATTGTGTCTGTATGCACTTCAATAGTCCTCCCTATTGTTTAGGTATGAGGGTGCACATCTGAGGCCTTACACGGCACATTTGTTGGGAGGCATCCATTGGGAAATGCTTAGTCAGGCTGCAAGATCCCAAGCAAGGATGGATAGGAGCTGATGTGCACTCTTTCACTTCCTCTGAAGAGGAAATGATGACTTTACAGGGCCTTTGTTTTCAGGGCAATCCTCTTGAACCCTACAAGAGACAAAAAAAGCAATTTAAGCTGAAAACAGATGAGGGAACATTTGTCCCTCAGCAGGGAGAGCTGGTGGGATTTAGGCCACAATAAAGCAACCTGTTTCTCTGGTTCTTCACACTGAGGACATGCATTCCAACTTGGGAACGGAAGATTTAGTGCCTGCAAATAGAAAAAAGTTAAAATAAAATAAAAACATAATCTCAAAGATTGTGGAGCAATGATAAGTAAATATTTTGCTGTATATTACAGTATATATGAAACCCAATGACAAATATTTAAGTATAGATCTTTTTAACAATCAGGTATTGCTATTATGCTGTACAATAGTGATGGCACTGTGGAATATTAGACATGGGCCATAAATTACTTGACACTGGTGTGCTAATAAAATCAGCCGTACAACTCGAAACACAGACACACAGACAGATTTATTTGAGTTGTATGGGAGATATCTATAGCATTGATTTATTTTCCTGTTCATTAGTCATATATTATTTGACCCTTTTCAGGCACATTAGGGAAATGCAAAATGCAACAATTTTAATCTCCTCTCTCTCTCTCTCACTCACTCACTCACTCACTCACTCACTCACTCACTCACTCACTCACTCACTCACTCACTCACTCACTCACTCACTCACTCACACACACATACACACACAATGAGTTTGCAGTTGAAACGTATTTGGCAGATCTCAAAATTAAATTCTTTCATAAATTAAACCTCCTTGTTGTGGGTTTTAGTTCAGGGCCGAATGCAATTATTTTACATCTGGCATGGTAATAACTGTTATTGAATATTGTACAGACGTGTAATGATTATTTCTATAGCTGTGCCACTGCTGTTAGTGTGCAGTCATATCTGTCAATGAGCACTGTTTTATATCACTGTAAACATACACAAAGTAGAAAAAGAGAGAACTTGATATCGGCCTTTAATCACCTGTGATTCATTGTATAATTATGATACATAATTTATTAAAATGAATGTATGGGCTGGATATAAAAGTAGTAGGAAGACGACAAGATAAATTAATCGTTTTTTAAAAGGGGCCTGTGGCTGAAATGTAATCTTTCTACCAGCCATCTCATCTATTCATTCATGTTCTCAGCTGCATTTGTTAAATTTGTAGGACGCTGGAGTAAACTTTGCCGTGACTATAAGGGTGTGTTTGGAGATTGATTATGGACAGTTTTAATGGAATTTCCGTTACAGAAAAGGGACTTACCCTGTAATATATGCTACTGAACAGCCTGAAGGTAGATCTGGAATGTTTCAAGGTTTTCTACTGAGTAGACAAAGGTTTTTCTTTTCCCGAATCGCAGCTTTATTTATTTGGGGTACTGTACTTAACAGGCCTAGTGTATTCAAATATTTATCACAATGACAAACAAACAAAGAAAAAATAAATAAAATTGATTAGTCTGTGTGCAGGCTAATACAAAAGTGATTACAGTCCAGCATTGCAGCGTTGTAGAACAGAATACAGCCTAATGCTCCATTTTAGTATAGTGTGCGATTTGTGAAGTTTGTAATGGTTTTATAAACTATTAGCCTATAATTCCAGGCTAATCCGTTTTGTCTCTTTATAATTATGTTCAACATTTTAGTGCATTACAGCTATACTGGACATGGATTGCTGAATAGTTATCATAATCTCATTAAGGTTACAGATTAAGGTTACACCACTTAAAGAGTCCTTATTTGGATATTGCTCTTTCCAATCAGTCATTTCTGAAGCCGTCACTGGAAGTAAGTTTGGAAATTAATTTAGCCAGTTGCAGAATGCAGAATTGTTCTGGTTAATAGCATGGTTCATAGGACTGTAAAACAATGTGAATGGAACTGCAAAACAAATATGATGGGGTGTTGGAAAGATTGTTGTCGTAAAGAGCAGGGAATGAGAGCCAAATGGGAAGAGTGATTGTACTGTAAACCTTGGCAGCTACTAGGACTTTGACATGAAATCTCTCATTAGTCTGAGGGCAAAATGTGTGTGTGTGTGTGTGTGTGTGTGTGCGTGTGTGTGTGTGTGTGTGTGTGTGTGCGCATGTGTGTATGTGTGTGAGAGAGAAAACGCAGCGGACTCAGCACAGAAGTGAGGAATGCTACACCAAATGTATCTGATCCTTATTATATCTGCAATGAGGCTACTATTTTGTAGTGAGGGTACTATTTTGTAGTAAGGGTACTATTTTGCAACATTGCTGCTTTGATTATAAAATTACTTCTACTTACTCCCAATAATAATGGTTCTCAACTGGTCTAGCCTCAGGACCCACATTTTTCCTTCATCATTACTGTAAGTTGCGACCCACATTTTTTTCTAATTTATTTCACGAAAGAAATAGTGCCGTAATACACAATGCCTTCATGCACTGTTAAAAACATGAAATAAGCAACAACAAAAAAGTGCAACTAGGGCTAAAAACCCAATGAAATAAAAATAATATATATGCTTCTTAGCAGATGCTTTTATCTAAAGCGATGTACAGTACATGAGTGCATACATTTTCAGTATACTGTATGTAGTCCCATGGGATCGAACCCACAACCTCAGAATTGTTAGTACCATGCTCTACCAAGTGAGTTACAGAAGGCAGATTTATCTTGAATTACAGGTGTCACGGGGCAGAAGTGTAGGTTTTATTTGTTTTCTTACATTTGATATTTGTGTGCAGTGGATTGTATACCATTTTGTGTGGTTATTTTATATTTGCATGCTATCATACTTTGGTGAAATGTGCATGCTTACCGTCTGTGGTGACAGATTGATTACCAAAATACCTGCACCTGGTTGAGCCCTTCTTTTGATATGCTTTATTGTGAGCCAATCGAATGTAAGGGTGCAGCTGTAGGAGGAGGGATCTGGGATCTGGGAAAAGTATGCGAAACAAGTACTAACTGTCAAGTATTAACTGGAATGGAAAAGGGAAGGATCTGAGGACGGCGTAGCTGTTGGCCACTGCAAAACATAGTGATTTTAGCGCTGTAGTATGGATGAGTAGAAGGCTTGGACTGACAACGCTAATTTTGGATGTTACTGTCATGTCACTGTCAACATCATTTGGCGCACTGCGTCAAACGTATGTCCTTCAAAATAAAAGCACAGCATCAGAAATTCTGTACACTTCAAAATATTTTTTTTCCCCCACGCACACATCTGCGACCCACTCAAAATTGCCCCACGACCCACCAGTTGATAACCAGGGGCCTAAATCATGTTCACACCTAGTTTAAACTCTGAAATGTATTGTCCTTTTGAAGGGTGTCTGTCTGCCTGTCAACTGCCCATTGCCTGGAAATTGACGTGGTTTCCTGGCCTTGTCTTTCTCGATTAAAGGTGGGGTAGGCAAGATTGTTTTGGTAATATTTGGTGAAATTATCTTCACATTTCGACAGCTAGCAATAAACCAACTACTCTGGGGAAAATTCCGATATCTGTGACTGTCCCAGGACAGATTTTCAGGGACTTTAGTTTTTCTCCGCTCCCGGTAGCCAACATCCAATGACGGCAGCTCTCAGCCAGGATGCGGGGTTACCTGCCTATCAAAATGGTGGTGAGAGGCAGACTCAGACGTTGCTGTGCAGACTGGGCACAGCAACGTCGAATCGAAGAGGAAGGGGTGTGTTTTCAAAATCTTTACCAGATTCTGTTCTTGCCTACTGCAGCTTTAAGCAGTTTAGAAAACCCTTAACACTCTGATCATTCTAATTTGAAAGTGATACCCATGCTTAAGCACAGCAAGGTTATTGGATGGGCGAGAATTACAAGCAGACTGCATTTACTTGTCCTGTGTTTAATTAATTAACAATTCATTTTTTGTTAATTCATTTCATTTAACGGCTACATTCCTTAGGCCTATACATGCGAGGTCTGTATCTATAGTCACAGCAGTCTATTTCACAGGGTATATTTTCTAAATGTGTTTCCGCTTGATTGCTGAAGCCCGTAGAATTGATATGTTCAGAACAACGCATCCAGTGATGCTATTTGAGCTGTCCCTTCAATGCCGGGTTAAGCAGCCTCGCGAGGTGCTGGCCCTTTATGTTGTGGCTCACTAAGTTACAAGAACGATGGTTTTGGTTTACCGTGGAACCCCACTAAGAATGCTTCACTCAGATCCAGGAAACATCCGTTGGCAATCCATAGGGAGCCACTGCTGCTGACCCCAAACACTGATCCCAAACCATCCCTTTAGTGTGTGTGATGAACCTTTTCTAGAGGTAACAGCTGGCTGATTGATGGCAACCAGTGGGCAGCTGCATTCTTCCATTCAATATACCCACAGACATGCATGCCTGAACAGTGCACACTCATAGAGACACATGTGTATACTTGCACCACACGTACTGTATGCATACATGCAACTAAAGGGAGACTGTTATACAACACAGGTTTGGACTAGTTGCTTGATTGGGCTTTGCTGTCAGATATGTTAATAAATTCATGTGAAAACGCTACATTGCATATTTGGTGTAAAACCAGCAATTAAGTTGTAGTTGGAGGAAACGGCCTCGAAAAGGAAATTGAAATCATTTTTTACTGCTGGAGCCAATCTCAGCTGACATTGGGCGAGAGGTCGCCAGTCAATCACAGAGCTAACATAGAGACAGACAACCATTCACACTCACACCTATGGGCAATTTAGAGTCATCAATTTACCTAACCTGCGTGTTTCTGGTCTGTGGGAGGAAGCCGGAGTACCCGGAGAGAACCCACGCAGGCACGGGGATGCAAACTCCAGACTGACAACTAATCAAACCAAAGTGAAACTTACTTTCATTCTCTTCATGCACAAGTTAACCGAGTCGCGATCAGGGATGGGAATTGATAAGATTTTATTGATACCAATGCCATTATCAATTCTGCTTATCAGTCCGATTCGTTATCGATTCCCTTATTGATTCCCGATCAATTTTCTGTGTGGGAAAAAAAGTAGGCCTCCACAGGTTTTCAGCATCAATGCAGCTGTTTTATTATCTCTGAGTCTGAACACAGTGTAGAATGTCTGCCTAATAACATCTGAACATATACATTTAGGGCATTTAGCAGATGCTTTTATCCAAAGCCACTTACAATTGGTACATTTGTACAATACAAATAAATTACAATGCTCCTTTTATTAAAAGGATATAACTTGGAAAACAAATATAAAACTGACTGATAAATTACTCTTTAGAAAAATAGGCATGCATATAGTAACATTTGAATAAATGACAATACTCCTTTTCATAACGGAATAAGCTTGAACCAAATATAAAGCTGATGGTCGAGCAGCTGTCTCAGAGTATCTGAAGCAACAGTCTGTCTGTCATCACCTAACGTGGATGAAATGAGAGAATATTTGTACAGCATTCGTTTTCATTTAGGTTTTCTTTGTCAAAGAAAAAGGCTGCTTAGCCTGCCTGCTTGGCGCTAATGTTATTATAACGTAGGACATCTACCCTTGGTAACTGACGTGCTGCTCGGTTGGGACTCACTCGTGCGTAAAGGGTCAAATACATGGCATACCTGGAATTTTAGCCCGTGTTGCGTCGAAAGATGTATCAACATATTGCTGGTGTTTCAACCCCTACTTGAAATGATCATTTTACAGACATTACAAGTACTGTAGCACTGTTGCCATCTTTCTTTGTGAAATGAAGCAATTTCTTCCTCTCTGCCGTGACTCCTTCTGGTTGCAAGTTTCCAGCAATGTAGATGCAATTGTCAGAAAAACATGGTGGTGCCATAGACATTCC
>OMPB01072829.1:7722-18015 GCA_900312615.1 Stylephorus chordatus | reverse complement strand
GGCTCTCTCTGCGATGGTCTTCAACTCAGACAAGAACATTATAGTCTGGATCAGCTTGACGTCCGAGTACTCCGGATCCCAGTGTAGATGGGTGTTGGCTACCAGGATCAGCTGCCTCTCCACAATGGGCTTAATTCCTGGGCCAATAAAGAAGACCGGTTTACTCATAACTTGCATACAAATATGTCAAATGGGTAAGAATGCTGATAGAAGCTGTAGCTCTGTATTAAAATCATCTCCCACAAGCTATTAGATGCAAACGTTTCTGAAAAAAGCATGGCCAGGATGTGGAAACACTATTATGGATTACAAATCCATATGCAGTAATCTGATATCCTAATCAACATCTTCTTCATCCATATGTAGGGGAAACGTATGTGATAGAGGTGTATTACCTAGCAGCATTTGTAACTTTTTACATCTTTAAATATTCATTTTTAATTCAACATCTTCACAACACTCCTTGGGCCATGATCAAGTCACTGATAAGGGTGTAAAATGTATCCCAATAGTCAGGCGTTGCCAAAATCAACCTCCAGTTGGCAGGTGTTCCTTACCTCCGGAGAACATTTCCTTGTTCACCTCCAGAAGAATGGCCACGCCAATGTTATCTTTGGTCATCACTCTGTTCAGCATGTCGTCGGAGCCGTTAGAGTTGGCCAAGGCTATCTGGCTGAACTCTACTATGTGTTTCTGCACAACAGTGAACCTAGGAAAAAAACAACAACAAAATCCTAAAAAAAACTAAATTAAGGTTCTCCACAATCAGCGACTGATCCGTGAAAATGTGTGTCTGCCCAGAAGTGCAATGATTATTGGGGGTCCCACCAGAAAACGAAGCATTGCTTTGAGAAATTCTTTCTATACACAAATATGAGGTCCATTTAGAATGGTTTACATTTGGAAGAAATGACTCTCCTCCACTTACTTCTCCGTCTTGTAGAACACGGCGCAGCCATCGACGTACTTCCGCTCTCGCTCGCAAACGTGTTTTGAGCGAGACTTGGCGCAGAAGTATCCGTCATAGCCCCGGGGTTTTAACATTTCCTCAAAGAGGTTGAAGTACTGCTCTGTCTCCACTTCCTGAGGACATCGTTTACAGCAATCCTCAGAATCCATCTTAATTACATGCATGAAACATTACTTGAACAAAACAATTTTTCTTAAGTCCCACTTGACTCATATGGCTTTATGATTTTTATGTTGTTAATCTAACAACATTCAAGATTACAAAGATATTGTCACCGTTATATTGATATTGTTTTTTGGGCAAGCCCATGATTGGGGAGGGAGGTTGGTACTGTATAAGGTGTAGTACTGAGGTGAAAGCTAGGTGTCAACAGCATATGTTGATATGCCGTTGATAGTTAAGGCAGTGCCAACGGATGATCTGACCAAGTGGGAGCATGTAGATGTGGAAGAGGATCAGGGTAAAGACTTGGTGGACTGGGGACGTGAAAGATCTGGAGGTGGAGATGGCAATGCATTGATTCCTGTCAGAAATCAGATACCAAACCAGTTGGGAAAAGGGTTGTAATGGCATTTGATGAGGGCATTCTTGGTTGTCAGAAGAGCACCACCAAAGAGTGTCACTGGAGTTGGGTGGAAACCCAAGATCTCGCCAAGGTGTTGACAGTCGGAGATCGGCTGGTAGTTGTTGAGTTTGCCCTCGCAAACAGCAATCTCCGGCCATTTTTGACGGTTGCTGTTGGAAGTAATATGAAGTTTTGGTCCGTGAGAGAGCATCTTTGTAGCACTGGACTCACACTGGACTCACCAGGCCTTGGAATCAGGACTGGGGGAAAAGGCATCACGTAGAAATCATCAGCATAGAGCAGAAGAGGATCAGAGGGACAGGATCATGTTACTGTACCCTTCTGTCATTTTCCCTAAACATGATGGTAATATTTTGTTGTCGTTTAGATTGGATGAGTGCAGAGCGTGGACCAGGCTCTGCAGATGTGATGGGGCAGATCCAGTTACGAGGGGGCACTGCCTGGGCTGGGAAAACAATGGGTCCAAATCTGTGACCTTGGTCATGTGGTGAACCATAGCATGCTGTGTGTAGTTCAGAACAGTCCCGTTTTCTGCAATGTAGCAACTACTAGAGTCCACATGGATGTTGACCTCACTAGTCAGGAGTGACATTATGATGATGACAACTTGGAAAAAACTGTTACAAGTTCAGACATGTAGGTAGAGGAAACATTCAGGAGCGGCAGATAGGAACCAATCTGCTTTATAGACACATAGTCTGGAGGTGTAGCTTGGTTGTGCTTCTCTGGTGAATTTAACACAACATACTTTACATTTCCAGCTTCAAGAGAAGACTCAAGACTCATCTCTTTAGAGTCCACTTACTCTCCCCATAAACACTCCCCCTCCCCCATTTAAAAATAAAAATAAAAAATTCATACTAATTGCACTTGTATGTCCTGGTACTCAAATAGTAGTTAGGATTGTGTTGCAATGTAATGTAGTGTGTATATATATGCATAGGCTACCTTGCATTGACAAGTGCTCAGCAGCTTGTCTGTTAGTATTGTTTGAGACTAGCTCTATTGAAATCCTACTACTCCACAAATATTGTTGTTGCTCTTTTCTGACAAACGTACTTCTTGTAAGTCGCTTTGGACAAAAGCGTCTACTAAATGCCCTAAATGTAAATATATTTCCCAGGGTTTGCATTTTCACAGATAGTCAGGTAACCATTTCTGTAAAGAAGCTAAACCGTGCCTTGACTACCCCCGGTGACATCATGTAGTGAGCCCAATCGGAATTCCTGCTCTACCTGGAGACCGATGATGTCAGCGTCGCCGTTGGTGATCTCCTCAACGATTCCCTTCTTCCTGTAGTCCCAGTTGAGGGCCCAGGATGGGCAATAGCTATACATCTGATTAGTGGCGTATTTGTCACACAGCACATTGTAACACATGACTGTGAGTACGGCTGCCCAGGGATGGAAAGACAGAAGACAGGAAGAGATGAACAAACCGGTAGGATTTTAGTATAGTGTTGAAAACTAGATTAGCTCTGATTAGAATGAATGCAATAAAATATTAACACGTTATGGAAATATAACTGCACACATTAACAAACATGGTACTTTCCGATGTACAAGTAGAACAACTTGCTATTCAAAAGGGTCATTAAGAATCATATGTCCTACATATAATATTGTGGATTACCTGTGGGGATCAATTGGTTTCGCGATTTGATAGTAACCCACGGCCTTACGAAGGGTTGATGCTGGCTAACTAAACATGGAACAAAGTTTACGGACAATACCACATCACATTTAGTAGAAAACACTTGAAATATAAGAAAACATTTTTCAAAAAGTAGAATAAAATCTAGCCTTGATATATTTGTTATGTATGATAAAGGGATGGAATCAATTACCTGGAAGATTGTCAAGTAAATAATTTAAGACCTTTCTGGTTCCTTCTGGCTCTTGGTGAAGTTTGTGAATCACTTCGGACAAAGGGTTCCCTGATGCGCAATCATTCAAAAGCATTATGATGCAGACGTTAGAAAACTAACATCCTATGCACCTATGCTGTGTGTGTACAAAATGTTAAGTTAAGTGCAGTACTTTAACGGAAAGGAACTTTAAGGAATGTGGAATAAAATGCAAAAAAATAATAACATTTAAATAAAATCCTACCTTCAATCCCAAGAGTGTGCAGCTGAAAAAGCTTTCCGAGTTCAAAAGGTAAAATGCTTAACTTATTGTCGTTTAGATGCAATTCCCTGCAGAAATAGGTTAAATTAAGTGTACTTCATTCTAAAGTTGTGGCTTGAATTGGTTTAATACACGTCAGTCAAGTATGAAGTCGTGGAGTCTTTTAAGAAAGCGGGGCCTTTTTTCCGACATAGAGTCGTAAAAAAAAAAAAAATCAATTGTAAATATAACTTTTTTTGAGTATTGTAAAATCGAGAATGTCAGCGGAGGTGGGGGCCCTGGTGGGAGACCCTCAGGTTGGATACCTGAGGGATACGATGGTGCCGATCTCAGAGGGGAGAGTGTAGAACTGGTTAGAGGACAGATTCAGGTATTCCAGTTTATGTAATTTGGCCACGTCCGCCGGGAGAGTGCTCAGGTTGTTGTTGTTGATGTGAAGTGCTGTTAGGTGGGTGAGCCTCCATAGCGAGTTGCTGAGATTCCTGACACCCCCTGGAATGAGAACACAACAATGAGAAAACAACAATCGGTGGTGGGCAAAATTCTTGAGAGATGTTAAAAGTACACTGCCGCTCGGCACCCGAATTCGTAGCGGCAGTCTAAGAACCTTCATTGAAAACAATGGTTTTTCCAAATCTTTTGGCATTTGGGGCCATCCGCGGACGTTTCAACTATGCAATAACGCCACGCCAGAGGCAATATGAAATAGTTTTAATAGCCGATGATTTGGGGAAAAAAGGGACCCTTTAAAAAGTGGGAGGACAGACCAGTAATCTCAAGTTCGGACCAGTGGGACTTCTTCCCAGAAGCTGCATCCTGTGGTGACATGATTGTGGACTGTTTAGGAGGAGGTGGAGAAGGACATCCTTCATTTGACATGTTAATCTGAGAAAAGAAGAATCAGCCCACAAAAGCATTGGTCGCCAACTGTTGGCATCTTGTTAAGAGCTCAGAACTATTACAATTAAAAACACACGGAAGCAGTAGCAAAAGAAAGTAATACACTCTACGTCATATTTCTCTTAGAGTAAGAAATTGGCCAGTTTACTCTGCTTCTTTTTAAGTTTTAGCACTCCAGGACGAACCTACCTCAACTTGGAGCAAAGTGAATATAAACAGGCAACTTACATAAATTAACAACGCATTAAGCAGACACTTCTGTCACACATTTATCAGGAGTAATCAAGTCAACTGCACATTACAGTTTAAATGTAGCCCCAAGTGTAGAAATAAGGAAGCAAAAGCGTTGGGATACCATGCCAAAAGAAACAAAATAGTTCAGCCAGGAATTCTGAGAGCTCAGTTTAACTAACATAACAGAAGGGAATTATTCACCAATAACCAAGATGGCCTATTATACAATTGTTGATGACACATAGGATTTCACATAATTGCCATACAAAATAAATTGGTTGGCTTTAAACATCATGATATTACTACACAACCTCAAGAGCTAGTATTCCAATAAAATGAAATAAAATAATCCAAAAGATAAGACAGTTATACATCTAAAGAGCTTGTATTCCAGCCTTCTCGCCAATATTATGCCCCATAGATGCAATAGTACCCAGTAGGTTATATGCCCTATAGCCAACATGATTCACCTGCACACCAACATGAAGTCTGTGCAGAACGTTAGCCTACAGGCCTAGTTCATCTGTCTCCTTCTGAAGTGTCTAGTAAACGTGACTTTATAAAAAAGTTAAAACAATAAAAATAGTCCCACGTTTTTTTAAACTCAAATACTGAGGGACTAGTGCAGCACCCATAACAATGTCACGTGCGGGGACATCTAGCCACATAGGTGACGTAATGACAGCTCCCCCCGGATTGGCTTTAGTGTCAATTGACCTAGACGATCCAGATCTAATCATGATCCAACCTCAAACTCTTGCCCCCAATCAATTCTGATCCATAACGATCTAAAATAAAACGTCACGTTTCCAATTACTTGCCTCTGGAATTAATGAACGATCAAAAATCAATTGTGGAGGGTTTCATTACGGGAATCAGTAGAAAGTAAAAAAAATATATATAGGCTATATATAATAATAATAGCCTACATTTGTATGTGCATTCTGCAGACAAATCAATTGCTTATGAAAAGCAAAACCCAGAATCTAAATCAATAGGCCTACATCATACTGCGATCTCCACTTTTTTGGGGGTATACCTGCTGGTCCAGAAATTCGCTCATCAGGGGGTAGGGGAGTTGAGACGGGAGCGGAGCTGTGTTCACGCTAGGCCCATGTGCCCGTGTGGGTCGTTTGTAGGCCCTGTGGAACAAATTGCCCCAATCAGGGTTTAGACTCTCCTCACCTGTGGCGTCAGGTAACGTTTCTATCCTGTTCTCCCAGTCCGATCACGTGATCGTTTGCGTAGGCGCGCGCGCACACGGCGTGCGTGCGTGCGTGTGTGTGTGTGTGTCATAAATCACCAGACAACCGGCCGTCATCGCATGTCAACAAATTGTCTCTAAACTTTTCTATGCCAAATAATAACATACACAGTATGTGATATCCTACATCACATTCAAAATCATGGATTTTAGAAACCCCACAACAGCCGAAAATGAGGAAACCCAAATGGATATGGTACAATTCCAATACATGGTTTTATTGACCAACAGAGGGCAGTGAAGGACTACCATAAAGAAGGTTCTGCCCACTGTAATAGGCCTACAGGTAGGCTACACAACACTAATAAAATCCTGTATAAATTAGGTTTCTTCGGGTTTGGGTTGGGGGTCAGTCATCAAATGTGGGCCTTTGAAGCCCTTTGAGACAGTATTTCATAAAGGGATATACAAATAAATAACCTTGAACTTGAATAAGCCCTTAAGCACTTCATAATTTATATGATGTAATGTCTCCAAATGTTCTCTCCAGGTGCGTATTAGCCAGTAATGGGCCGGGGCAGCACTGGACCACCCACATTACTCACTGGCCCACCCAGCCAAGTTTGATCAACATGTTATTGTAATGTGTTATTTTAAAAGAGCAAGAGTTGAGAAAAAAGAGCGAGTCCACCCAGCCCAGTTCTTCAGACTCATTAGCCCACAAGAAGGTTAGCTCGGCCGCTTGCTCTCTGCCGGTGCAAATATACTTTAGCCTTAATAGGATATAATAGACAGGTTTTTGTCCATACTCATCTGAGGTCATCTTCTCACCCCATCCAAGAGTTCCTCCATTTGTTTTAACTCCCATACGATTGTGTTCCCATTTTTTCAGTTTTCCAGTTTTCTAGTTTTTTTTTTTTAACTTTTTGCTGGGTCGCGACCCAGCCTATAGCCATTTTCCTTTATTCACTCACTCACTCACTCACTCACTCACTCACTCACTCACTCACTCACTCACTCACTCACTCACTCACTCACTCACTCACTCACTCACTCACTCACTCACTCACTCACTCACTGACCTATTGTTAAAACATGCATGCATGACCCAGCTTAGCTAGGCGTGCCTAGTCTTGTTTTTTTTATTTTTTATAACTGTTGGTTATAGTTTTTTTTAATGCATTCTTTCCGGCAGATACATTGAGCAGGTAGGGAGCCCATTGGCAATTCTATGGATTACCAAGTTGAGATGTTTTTGGTCAAATGTTTTGTGACACTTTGTTGTCAGCTACACTGACTTTTTAATGTTGATGAAAGGGAAACCCTTTTTTGTGCGATGCGGTTTCTGTTGGTTATTATATTATAAATTGTTTTTATATTTGTGTAAATATATAATTGATTAAACAGTTTTTTTATTAAACTGGAATTAATTGTTGAATGGAGATAAAACAGTTTTAACTATATCTAAATGGTGATGAGGGGAAACCCTGTTTTTTGTGTGATGCTGTTTCTGTTGCTTGTTCATGTTTTTATATTTGTATAATTATATGATTAATTATATTGTTACAATTAAACTGGAATTGTTCAATGGACATTAAATAGTTTTAACTATATCTATATCCTTGGGAGTTTATTGTTATCCTTGGTATTTATAAGGTATTATGTGCGTCGTTACAAATGCCCCTGCATGTGATTTGACCTTCAATATTGTGTCTCTAACATTGCTTATAAAACATTTGATGACTGTTAACAAGTAGAACACAGACACAAGTTCAACATATCAATTGTCTCCAAATAGTTCTACATCTTTTTGATGTTTACTTAATATTGTGTTAAATAGGGGTTGTTGTTGAGAAATTATGTTTTTAAATAAAAACGACCTTGTGGTGGGCACAATTATTTTTCTCCAGTCCATGTCTGCTTTTTGTGCATCATTTTTTTGTGGAGGCATATCTTGTGTTTTCATTCAGTCAGGAAAAACTTGGGTGGATCAGAGAGGTCTGTACAAGTTGGTCATATTTCAGTGTTTATATTTATTTATTTATTTTTTGTTAAATTTACAAATTATGTCACACACAAAAGGTGATTGAGCTTTTTTTCTGAAAATATTCAACACATAGACCCAGACTATGGTATGAAACTTCAGTGTGTGTGTTTGTGTGTGTGTGAGAGAAAGAGAGAGAGAGAGAGAGAGAGAGAGAGAGAGAGAGAGAAAGAAATTGAGCTCCAGTTCCAAGGTAGAGACATTTGTTATACATAGTATGTTAAATTCCAGCTGAAACAGGCGTTTGAGATCATCTAACTTCCGTAGTTTGACATTATTTCTGACTCAAACAGGCTGCAGGGGCGGGATATAACTCTTAGAGGAATTTGATTGGAACGTTGACAAGTGGGCGCCTGGGCGGGTTATAACAACTTTAGAGTGAGACTAACCCTATCCATGTGAGCCGCCAAGAAGTTTACCTTTTGATTGACGGGTGGATGTTGTGAGATTATTGGTTGACCTTGTTAGTGTATGTGCTGACGTAAGCACTCTGGAGATTTTGTTTTACAGGAAGAAAAAAAATCATAGGATTTGATGTAAGATTACAACCAAACTGAAATTTTGTATATTTTTCAGTAACTCTTCCTACTGCCACTTTCTTTGGAAGTTACCTCTCTCCCGGCAGCGCGACCAAATCGGTTAATTAATACCACTGGAGCGGGACTCGCTAGCAGGAAGACAAATTGCTGCTCTGAGCAAAAAAAACAACCAAAACGTTATTGTTTTTACGTTTAAACTTCATTCCACCCTCAAAAGAGAACAGTGTGGTGTATGCATATTTTGGGTTGAGTTCACTTGGACCCCCTGGGTGCACATAAACACGTGTACACCTGTACGTGCATGTGTAGGCCTACACACTGCAAAACGTATACATGTCTGTATGTTGAGTTTGTGTATGTCATGGTGCACACGTGTTGTTTGGATGTACGTATGTGGTGTTTGATAAAATTCCATAACACCAAAATTAAAATAACTTCACTTGGCTAATATTGAAACAATTTTAACTACTGCAACTCGTTGCTGGCTGGACTGCCTGCCTCAGTATCAAACCTCTTCAGCGGATTCAGAATGCAGCAGCACACCTCGTGTTCAACCTACCGAAGTTCAACCATGTGACCTCTTTTGTGACCTGCACTGGCTCCCTGTAGTAGCTCGCATCAAATATAAGACACTGATGCTGGCATACAGGGCTGTCAACAGAACTGCCCCTGCCTACCTCCAAGCGATGGTGAGACCCCATGTCCCTGGTCGGGCACTGCGGTCAACCACCTCAGCTGCCCGGCTGGTACCACCATCACTGAGAGGAGGTAGGGGCCGCTCAACTAAGTCACAGCTCTTCTCTGTTCTGGCACCACAGTGGTGGAATGAGTTCCCTGCGACTGTCAGGACAGCATGTAGTTTGTGCACGGTAAGCAGAGCAAACATTTAAAATTATATGAATCATTTTGAATTTCACAAATCTCAAACATGGGCTTGAGATATGGCCATGAGTGCTCCGGTGGCAAAGAATCATCCTTATCTTCTGCCATTGCCATCATTACGTTCAATTAAGTTCAAATTGAACTGTTTTGATCACTTGCATGACAAGCAAGCACTTTGAACTTGACTGACAGCGTAGTATGAGTAAGCTACTGTGATTGGATTTGCTCCTGTGAGGAACACAGCGTGTGGCCAATCAGATATTAGAAAATAATAAGAAAAAAACAACCCCAAAACATTAAACTGCTGGCTTCAAAGCTATGCTTAAAAGTAACGACTAACGGCAATGAGTAACGAGTCAAAAGTACAATCTTTCAAATGTAGTGGAGTAAAGCCATAAGTTTTCAAAGACTATATATACTCAAGTCAAGTAAAGACACTTGAAAAATGTAGACCTACTTAAGTACAGTATGCAAGTAAATATACTTTGTTACTGTCCACCACTGTCTGACACATAGTTGTACTCTGTATGATTGGAAGAGGGGAGCTGTGCTGAAACCCACCCCTGGGGTGCTCTCAACCATACCAGTACACATGCTCAAACCATAGATAGACTGTACAACACAATAAACGCAGGTGATCTTCACGCTGCACAAATATGTTAGTCGCAGTGTAATAGATTCAGAGGTGTGTTTGGTCCACTATTTTTTTAACACTTACTTCAACACATTCCACACACACACACACACACACACACACATATATATATATATATATATATGTTTATTTTTTTTTACATTAGTTATT
>OMPB01072784.1:0-11861 GCA_900312615.1 Stylephorus chordatus | reverse complement strand
AATCGAAAACATTAACCCCGTTACAACAATAATTTGTAAATACTCAATTGGGTCCCAGGCATTATTGTATACATCTTACCCGGATGAAGAATGACTTGACCATAATGTTGGCTTTGCGGCTCTCTGGCTGGCCTCCATCACTGTTCATAGCTGTCTGAATGACTTTCACTATGTCATCACTGAACTCCAGCTGCAAAAGAAGCCGGAACACACACAGACACCAAATGACAGTGACATCACCTGCCGAAGAATAGCCTGCACCCACATGCCTCTGCATTTCCCCTCTCCTCAGCCAATGGCAGCGAGCTGAGTGAAGGTTAGGTCCCCGTATGAGCCATTCCGTTTCTTTCTCTTCCTTTTGTTCCCTTCCTTCTTTCCCCATCATTTGTCTACTGCTCCTAGGCCCAGCCTAGGAGCTTCTTTTTAAAAATATTAACATTATCTTAGTTTGACTGCAAACCCAAACGCCATGCTAATTTAGCGCTACGTGCAACACAAACATTATTGCACAAGAGAGGGAAAATTTTCACATGTGTTGGTTTGTGTGCACTTTGACTTGATATCTAAATTCAGAACATTGTGGCCTAGTTTAATGAAAGAAGCTGTCATGCTTCCGCATAACAACATACTACTCCTGATGGTTGACTAATATGATTCAGGTTACCAGCCAGAGACCATAAATCAACCCACCCTTTTTACACATGCACACATTTAGACTATCTTCACCAAGAACTCATGAGAAAGACCTCGGGGAAGCAGAAAAGCTCACTCACCACTGATTTGTAGCGGCCCTGCTCCATTTTCCTTTCCACAGACTCCAGGTCTGGAGGGGAGTCGCTGGGGACAGAGGGGGTAACTTCAGTGAGGACTGGGGGGTCGGGACCCTCAGGCGAGCGACGTGATGGGAGACTCTCTTCGGTCTCTGGGTTCAACTCTGGAGGCTTCACTGCCTGGCTCAGCACAATAGAGAAACAAGGTTTAACAAAAAGGTGTGCGTGAATCAAGTTGCATGCAACGCTTATTCCCGCTAAGCAATTTTTCCAATTTGATTAGGAGCACGTGCACAGCTTCATGGTGGATTCAAGTCAGCTTTATGCAATTCAGAAGTAATGTTGGCTATAAAAATGACAGCCAATAATACATTGCAACTTATACATAAACCAAAACAAGGGCTAAACAAGGTTAATTAAAAAATAAAATAAAGTGAAACATTTTATGTGTTGACATTTAACGCAACAAAACTAACAAGCTATGGCTTGTTGAACCGACGTTACATCACCCTTGTCGCGTAGCACGAGTGATGGCGGTCAGGTCTCACCTGTCTGTAGCGAAGCAGGTGTGTGGAGGTGCACGAGTTGAGTAATGCGGTGAGAACGTGGTGAATGCAGCCCTGCATGCCCTTCTCCAGAGCCGCTCTCCACTCTGCCGGGTGGCACGCCGCACAATGGGAGCACGTGTACGCCACACTCATCGGCAGCTTGGACATGAGCTCGTACAGCTCGTCTAGGAAAACAGGCAGGTGAGGGGTCATTGTCACGTCCCCTTATGTGGGTTTAACCACTTAATGAGCAAGGCACTCTAAACAAAGAACACTTGGGTAAAAAAAACAAAAAACAAATAAATAAATGATGTGTATTCCAATAACATTTGCAAAAACAATCATTGCCTTGGGTTATTATATTATACGTCATATGTTGGTCCCCATCAGAAACCTAAAAGGTGACTGACTAACCTGTGAGGTTCTCACACTTGGCATGAACCCAGTGATCACAGCGGCTACACTGCATCATCTTGCTGTCGTAGTCCTCGTCATCATAGCACTTATCACACAGTGGACAGAATTTCCCTGAGAAGGATGACAAGGCAACAATAAAAGCAGAGGAAAAAAATAAATAAATAAAGTTATACAATTTAGCCCAAATAATGACCATATACAAAATATTTAGATGGTGTGTCAGAAGCTGGCAAAATAAAACACGTCCAACTTTTTAATCATAATAAAGATGATCATTGCTCCTCTTTGAATGTCATGTCAGAAACTATAGAAATGCCCGGTTAAAAAAAAAAAAAAAAAAAAAAAAAAAGATGTTGGCTTAGATCAGGCCTAGATCAGGTGATGGGGAAGTGTGGAGGAGGCAGCACTAATGGGACCCGACGCTCAGGCAGGTGAGTGGAAACGGCTGTCGCCAATGATAATCATCCACTGCCTGTTGCATAAACACCGCTGTGACCGGGCCCAAACACAGGGAGAGAGACACACGCGAGCGGAGAAGGACGGAGCTGTACGGGAGCGATCGCTGGGATGGCGATCTCGGAGACAAGTTTTATTATTTATTTTGTACAAACAAAGTTGTGCAAAGTTCATTTTGTCTGTCGCAAGAGCAGGGCACACTTGTGTGCGTCGCTCCATAAATAAATACAGCCGGAGAGCTGGCTCTAAACCTTTCACCTGCCGTCTGGTGTCCACTTCGTCACACAGATGGAATACGTTCTATGAATTCTAAATGAGCACCGGAGGCTGTGCATGCTTGCATAATAGTAGTGTCAGCTGGTTCGAAACTACCTGCTTAATTGTGAGAACACGGTAAGGAAACATTTCCCAGGTGAACGTGCCTTTTATACTGGGAGCGCGTGGCCCCAGGTCATTGGTGACTGAGGTAGAACAGAATTCATCAGCCATTAGGAGAATGATGTCTTATAAGTACTTCAGCATTGGCTAGTCCCGATAGCTGCTGCTTGTTCCAAATGTCGTAGTAGATCTTAGCACAGTAGTTTCCATTCATTCCTCCCTTACCTGTAGCACAGTCATGACACATGGAAAAGTCATGTGACCACTGGGCATCCAAGGACTTCCCCGGTTTGGTCGCTCCGCAACTCTTGCAGCGCACACATTTAGTGCAAACCTAGACATTAAATAGAATATAAAATACTACATTAAAGGGTGACAAGAGAGGAGGACAACTGGTTAGATCCCTCTGCTGCTCCTGATAATAAGGGTCTATGAGCAGGACACATAACTGCTCCTGATAAGACAGTAGTTGCTTTGTTGTCAATTTATGCAAAAGGAAGACCATTAGAACATGGACTAGAAGGGAATGTGTCCATACCCAGACTCTCTTCTTTTTGGTGGGCTTAGTAGGGTGGTTGGGGTCCAGGCACTCCGGGTGATAGCTGTTACGGCACTTGTCACACTCTAGCAGCTGCTGTGTGAAACAAAGGATGGTGAGTGTGAGGATGTCTGAGTGATCTGTATTACAATGCAGTAAAAAAAAAGTTTGTTTTTTCCTGGGATAGTCGCTAGACTCGCTACATTAGGAACTGCCAAAATGAACTTTCCACTGTTGCTCCAAATAAAACATTTAGCACAGTCTTGGGCATTATACTGTTTTATGAGAAGAAATATGGCCTTGAGTCAACACAAGGCCAAATCAAGTTATATTAATATATAACTCACTTCAAGGTTCAACTCAGTTTTTCATGCACTTTACAGTGATGAAAGAATTAGATTATTAAGTAATTGGTCATAGTTATTTATAAATGTATTTGCTTAGCTTTTTAGCTCTTGAAACACAGTTCTTGAAACCACAAATATCATTTTTTTTTATTATTATGCAGTAGTTTTTTTTTATTTTTTTAAAACATGGATTTGGTGAAAATATAAAACCAGTGCTGGAATCCATATTCACCAAATTGTTCGCAACAAAGGTGGCCTCCGTTTCTAGACAAACGTGGCATCTGTTGGCGACAAAAGCTTCTTTATCATTCAACAGTCACGAGATTTCAAACCGTGCGACTCTAAAACCAACCACTTCCCTTTACTATTGACCCAACGCAGACATGCTTACTTTGGATTTCTGGGGCTGGCGCCGGCACACCTGGCAGAAGCGGCAGCGTCGACAGCACCAGTTCTCCCACTGCTCTCGTAGGGGCCGCTCTGTCTCCCCCAAGCAAAAGAGATGGAACGGTTCACAGCATACCTGGCAGAAAACAAACTGGGGCGGGGGAGGAAACACCGGCTGTTAAGATACAGGTACACAATACTATAACAACCAATGACCTTCAGCTGTCTTGGCAAAGTTCAACTGGAACGTGAGATGATATAGAGGAGCACAGGAAGAGGATGAGACCGTCGTCCATTTTATTTATTTGTTATTTATTTTTGGTCCTGCTTTCTTCGGGAAGTGGAAACGGAGCGGCAAGTGTTCTTACCTCGACATTGCCACTGCTGGCACACAGGAAGCAAAGCACCTTGGGTGTGACAGGCACAGACGTCAGCAGGCTGAGGCCGCCCGCCTCCCACACCCTCTCCACATCATGGTCCCTTTTGAAATCCACTCTGATGCGATGCACTCCGTCGAAGGGCGCTATGGACTTGGCCTGGCCCCTGGTCGAGGGAGTGCTCAGCCAGTTTAAAGTACTGCTACTTGGGGGTTTAGCGGCCAGCGGCTTCTCCTGGTCGACACAGGAGTATTGAGTATTGATTTGGTGCTTTTTTTTAATTATTATTTGACTATATTATACAGTATATACATTTGATCATGAGCAGACCAGGGTGCAAACAAGATGCAACCCATGATACAAACCAACCAGACATCACTTATGAAGCACTCAAGCAGACAGGCCGAGCTAAATAAAGCCTTGCTTTACACAAGGTAACATGATGAGTAAATAGCTTTACTGTTGCAAATAAACTGCTTTGCCACTCCTAAACATCCAGGGCACAAAAAAAAGAGGGGACACATGTAATTTCACACATCCACACCCATACCCACAGACACACACTAGAATTAAGCCTTTTGGCCACACATACCTTGTCTTTAGGTCTTTGTTTACATGGTGGTGGAAAAGAGCAAGGAGTGGACTTTTTTGGCTGTTTCAACTCAAGGGCTAAACAGAAGAAGAAAAATAAAACTTCAAGTAACAATTGTGGGTATGTGTTCGTTATAATGTTTGATATTATTCTTGACCACAAAGCCGTGCTTCTGAAACACGACATGGTAGAACAACCTGTAGCATGTGTAGTTGTAGATGGGCTCTGCTGTTGTGGCGACTGCTGCTGCTGGAGCTTCTTTTTGGAGTCACTCAGTGGAATTTTGGGCAGGGCATCTTTCTTTGGAGGTGCCTGATTGGCTGAAGCTCCCGGTGGCTGCTGCTGCTGTTGGGACTGTGGCTGAGACTGTGTAGACGAGGAGGGGGAGTTTTGGGCTGAAGAAGACGAGGACGAAGACGAAGAAGAGGATGGCGGGAGGGGCTGCTGTTGTTGTTTGTGTCCTTTCCTACTACTTGCGGCACTGCCGGGCGCAGAGGCCTGTTTGGGCTCAGGTGTCAGGGCTGGGGTGAAGGCCATCGACTGGGATTGGGCTTGGACTAAGCTGGGTACCTGAGGGGGTTCATTTGACGGACTGGGAGATGGGACAGCGGGAGAGAATTGCTGGGACAAGTCGTGCTGCGGCCTGGACTTCTCCTCGGCTGGTTTTGGGGGAGGAGTCTCACTCTTCTTGCGGGGCGGCTCCTCCTTGGTTTGTACAGCGGTGGGTTTGAGACCGGACTCGGTGCCGGGGCCCTTCAGCACATGGAGGCCATCCTTCTTTTCAGACAGCTTGTTCTTCTTCTTGTCTTTCTTGCCCTTTACTTGCTTCTGGAGAAACATTTTTGAGGGCATCCACTGAAGGTTCTGACATTTCCGTATCCTGTAAAAAAATAAAAATAAAATAAAAAAAAAACACAATTTTTTTTAATCATGTTTTTCATGCAGCACCAGAATTGCCCTCCGGGGACAATGAAGACTTATTGAATTGAATATCGAATTGAACATTCATTTTTATCCTGGAAACTTGAAACTGTCTAGTGGACTCCTCACTACTAGCTTGAAAATACAAGTGAATTTCATGACATAGTAGCTTGCTCTTTTATTTCTGATGTAAGCACTCGGGAGATTTGGTTTTCCAGGAAGTAAAAAAAATCATAAGGATTTTATATAAGATTACAACAAAACTGAAATTTTGTAATTTTTTGGCATGAATTGTTAAATAGGTGCACACTATGACTATGAAGTAGGGTTGCACAATACATCAAAACTTTGATGGCATTGGGATACCAAAATCCCGCGATTCTTTCAATATAATATTTTTTGGCTGTGATTCTATCGAAAGTATCGAAATGCACTTTGAAACTGCGCATATTTATTCTTTATTTTGAATAATTTTACATTAGTTAAAGGCTATATTTATCAGTATATTGTGGATGTAAGATTATGTTGATGATCAACAAAGAATTTTTTTAAGTGGTCTTTTTGGCATTTTTTTCTCACCAAGGGTGCAAACACCTGTGGAGGCCACTGTATGTAGTAGCTAGTGCCGTCTGTAATTGAGTTCACTTCACAACTTAAAATACAATTGATGTATTTTTCTATACAGCAACAGAAGTCAGCAGTAGACGGGGAGAGGGAGAACGCAGGGCCATTGTGGCAGCCTACACTCCCAGCAGTGTTTGATCTTACCTCACTTCACCTGAAAGAAGAGGGCATAGTATAGTTCATAAGTACAATCATTAGTCTACTGTGTGAAGGCTGGTGTAAATGTAACAATGTTTTCCACAAATAAAGTAATCTGTAATTTAGTGTGTTCAGATAATTTTGCGCGTTTTGCCATGTGGTATCATAAGGTATCAAGAATCGTGATACTGAGCTGGTATTGAACCCAAGTTGAAAATTCTGGTGACAACCCTACCTATAGCACTGCATCCAGACCAGAAAATTATGTAAAATGTCTTCATTCACTTCCCATTCATTGATTGTTATGTGAATGTTCACATAATAATTTGAAAAGATGTCCAAAGACACTTCTGGGGAAAAAGATAAAAAGAAAGAAAAAAAACAGTGACTCTGATCAATCAGGGCAGGTAAAACTACAAGTAAACATGGCCTAAGTTATACCAAAAAAGTTATCATACCTAAAAATATTGCTATTTTTTGTAGCCAAAATACTTCGGACGTTGATCTTCTTTTTGCGACTAAATCTTACTTTTCTGTTTCTCTCTGAGATCGCTCATTTACACATTGTGCTCGCCTCGAAGACTAGCGGGGGCGGGGCTGCATTGGTTGTTAAACTCAACAATGATTGTGATTGGTAGTTCGCTGTGCATGCAGAGCATGCATGTCACTTAAGCTGAGGATACACTGCACGATTTTATGCACAATTCACAATTGGGCCTAGTCTGTCCTACTCGGCACCAGTCTGCATTAGTTGGGGCAGTTGGAGTGGCGGGTTGGCACAGAAATCTGTAAGTGTATGAGGGGTACATATTATAACCTGTAAGTGTATGAGGGGTACAGACTATAATCTAAGTGTATGAGGGGTACAGATTATAATCTAAGTGTATGAGGGGTACAGATTATAACCTGTAGGTGTATGAGGGGTACAGATTATAATCTAAGTGTATGAGGGGTAGTCGGATAGTGTACTCTTCACCAACTCAGCTGCGAATGTTTACCGTCAATAGCCAATTAAAACAGGAGGCGGGATACAGGAAATAGCGCAAAATAGAATTAAAATGGCGAGCAGAAAAGTGAGGAGTGAACGGAGAATTTTGCAAGTCAATTGGACTCCAAGAATGGAAGACAAGTTTAGAGTTATGGCAACAACAGCGTGTTTTTTCTTTTTCTTAGCTTTTTTGGCACAGATGTTGGCACATATAAAACAGCTTCTAGCTCTGTGGCATCCATGTTTGTTTACTCTGCAAGCTCTCGCGAGTGTTTTCATGAGAGTTTGGTGCGCTCAGTTGGCTCCAGTTAGAGTGACAAGTCGCGTAGTGTATGATGCCTCGACTGGCACAGTCATTACATGTGCGATCCCCAGTTTTTCAGTTGTCATACAAACATTTGCTGAAGCCAATCGTATAGTGTATACTCCCAGTCTTTTCATAATCTATTAGGATTGTGAAAGCCGTCTAGTGTATCTGAGGCATTACTAACAACAAAACTATATCCAAGAAATATTAAATCAGACAGACTTCTCTTGTAGATGAGTCATGGAAATGGAGAACTGCAAGCTTTCCTTTTAAGCAACAAAAAAGTTGACACATTCTAAAAAATAAAATAAAAAACACGAGTATCGCACATGCGCACATGTTAATGGCGATGCTGAAACGATACATCGTGCAGCCCTAGTGGTAACAGAAATGATCAATAACTTGCCATTTTTGAGTACATTTACATTTAGGTCATTTAGCAGACGCTTTTGTCCAAAGCGTCTTACAATTGGTACATTTGTACAGTACAGTACATAGTTTGTCAGAGCGGGGATTTGAACCTGTGACCTCTTGGTCGACAGTCTGATGCCTTAACCACTGGACTAACCCCCGCCCCAATAAGTAATTTGACAACTTTGCAAACATATCTGGCGTTGTGATACTCGCTCTCTTTCTGTGCCTATCGGTTAGGGGTGTAACGGTTCTTAAACGGAGGCCGAAATCGTGATACAAATGTCCATGGTCTCGTGCCACGGTTAGGGAAGAGCGACACACCCACTGCTGCAGGTGCAGCCTATTACTGATGATTAATTACCTTACTAATGTAACAACTCATTTTTTCAGCAGATATCTTGGTTACAACAACATTGAGCTAGCAAGGCAGTTTTGTGTTTATATAAGTGCCTGGTCCTGATCTACTTGTAGATTAACGACAAAATAAAATATATAATGGCAACAGTGATGTAAACCAGGAGCGGGTTCGTATCTCGGTGGCGCATTAACGTAATCACATCACATTTACTGGTGGAAATGCATTTCTAGGTCTTCAAAGTAAAAACATTTTTTTTGTTTACTTAGACTGGTCATAAGAGATTGTTTTTGTAACAATCTCATTACAATAGTCGTTACACCCCTACTATCTATGCAAGTATGACTGTGCCTCACGTTGATCATTAATATGATAAAGAATGAAGCACATATATGAAATGGGGTTAATGAAGATGTAACACGAGTGATGCCTATTTAGCTTGAGATGTCTTAAATGGGTGTTTAACTGTTATTAAATATTTAAAACCTGCTTTTCTTTTCCTTTTCCAAACTTAATTCATCTGTTTGATTAGACGTCATACAACACCATCACAAGAACAGTTTATATATGCTAAAATTTGTTAAAGGTATACATTTTGTGCAATTTTCTTAATTACTTCTAGGACTAAGAATTGGCAGCATCAGGAAATGGTTGTATTTAAAACATCTTGGATAATCTGTTCTCACTTCTTGCAAAGTATTGTACCAAACCTTGAATTTGAAATGGTGTTGCTAAAACCTACATGGCTGTAATTGAGGAAGTCATGTATTACAGCAGGGAAAGTGAGAACTATTGAAATAAAAGGAAAGTGAGGTGGTCTTTAAGGAGAATTGACAGCCATGGTCTCCTTCCTGTCACCCCCCACCCCACCCCTTGCTCTTTTTGGAGCCATGGTGTTGCCTGTCTGCGATGGCCTTCTCTGGGGATATTTGTCTGCTTATTAGAGACAGAATTAGTATGAGTTGACCTTGCACTACGGTTGTTTTGGGCTAACTTCACATACATTCCCAAACAAGGATAGTCATTGGTTTTTGTCGTTGAACAAATGTTTTGCCCAAAGATGAAATGGTGCTGAATGGAAACATTGTACATGTGGTGTCTGTCTGGCATGAGGCCACAAGTGCTGGTTCTACTCATACTAAATGTTCCTGAAGGTGGTTAGAGCCTGTGTGTTGTTGACCCCTACCCCTCTACTGTCTGCCCTAGTGTTTAGACTCTTCAGTGGGGAAGAGGAAACGAAGCTTGGCTGTTAGCTCTGCTCAGGATCCATCTTTCTCAGGATTAAACCAGGTGTGACCTTTACCACAACACTAGCTCTCACAACACCAGTAGATCATCGTACTGTGAAATGTGAGGGATAATCGCACCACAACCACAGCCTTGCTTCCAGGTTACCAGAATAAAGTATAATGCAGTGTAAGGTACTGGAAAGAAATAACATTTTCCTTTTCCATCACTTGCCTTCTGGAATCTAGAGATGATCCAGTTGCTGGACAGAACTAGGGATGCACCGATCGATTGGCCACCGATCGAATCCGGCCAATTTTCAGCTGATCAGCCATGACCAGTGACTGGCCAATCAGTCTCATATCAGATTTTTTTGCCTGTCTTAAAGCCGCGTTTCCACCCAATGCCCCCAGAACTTTTAATCCCCAGATCTACTTTTTAAGGAATTAAAAGGTTCCTTCAGCCCATTGTTATACGCGTTTCCACCGCAGGAACTTTTCCCAGACGTACGGCATACAACGTGAACAGTAGGCGAGACAGCGTGCGGGAGTTCTCGTTGTTTTCAGATTTACAAGAACAGCCACACGCATTTGGTTCCACAAAAATATGAATCTGCAAAATATCACTGCAAGGCAACGTATCAGTCAAACCAATTGCTGGTCCATCCAGGCGCTTCTATTGTGGTCCTTCATTTTCTCATTTGTTTTAATTTTTTAAGCTGCTCCAGGCACCGTTTCATGGTGTGAAAATTCAACTTGCTTACTTGCCACACATATATTGATCTAATTTACTAGCTTCGAACCATAACTTTAATTCAAAGTGTATCCTCCTGGTTTTGCACGTCAAACGAGAAACCAACCGGAGACAGAAAGTTCATGCCTTTTTAATCTAAAAATAAATGCTTCACACACTTTTCTTTGTCCATGGCTCTGCAGTACTGTTTGACATAAATATAATCCAAACATCTGATCTTCATGATCTCTGGCGAGACTGTAGTAGGGATGTTAAAATGTGTCGACTAATGGACCGACTCCGACGTGTCAATGGTAAAAGTAGTAATCGAAAATCTATATATATATATTTTATTATTTTTTGTAATGTAAATGTTCTAAAAACTTTACTGTTTTCCCAAATGGCCTATTGAAAACGTTCAAAATAAAATAAAAAATGAACGTTATTGTTTTCCAAATGGAGGAGGGAGCAGTGTGCGCTCCAGGAGTTTCGTTTTCTCACTTTGCGTGCTTGAAAAGCCAGCAGAGGGTTTTCTCTGCTGCAGGCGTGATTGTGAATTAGAGGCTGACATTTTTTCGGGATTCCCATGGGTCACGGGATTCCCGCGGGAATGCCGTGAGTCGGGAGTCATATCACTATTCATCACGTGATTGGGACGGGACGGGAAAAAAAGTCAACGGGAGTGGACGGGAGCGGGAATGTGATAGCGTACAGCAATTGACAGCAAAGATTTCAAGCTACGTGGTAGTTTACTTTTTATTTGATGTTGATAGCACAAATACAAAAGGAGTTATGATAATCTAAAATTTATATAAATATAAACTGTATAAGCTGACATTAGATCGCATGTCAGATTTAGGGCATCGTAGCGGAGAACTGCAGTCACGGAGAGCTTCGGTGTCAATGTGAAAGTGAAAGTAAGGATTTCAAGATTTCATTTCTACGTGGACGTTTTTATTTGATGTTGATAGCACAAATACAAAAGCAGTTATGATAATCTAAAGTTTACCTAAATATGCATGCCTAAAAGTGCACAAAAGTGTGCCCTATATCGTATATATATATTTATTTATTTATTTTCGAAACGGGAAAAAATGCCCTAATCTGCTGAATTCGATCGTCAGGTTGAATATGTTTTTTTTTCTTCTTTTTTTTTTAAACTTGAACAATTGAAAAACAAACATAAATGACAATTCTGTTCCAGATGTTCCAGATGTTTACAAAGATGGATAGATAGATTGATAGATGGATAAATAGATGGATAATAAAAATTATAAAATTTAAAACGATATTTTAATACAATAAAAATACAACAAAAACATCTACCGTAATTACCGGACTATAA
>OMPB01072712.1:7978-26519 GCA_900312615.1 Stylephorus chordatus | reverse complement strand
GTCCAAAAGTCGAGTCCACTACCAAGATCGAAAACTAACAAAATGTATTTATTTTTACCATCAATCTACAAACAATAACCCATGATGACAAAGCGAAAACACGGTTTTAGAATTTTTTTTTGCAGATGCATTTAAAAATAAAAATAAATTTATTTACATAACTATTCAACCCCTTTGCTGGAACACAGCATCCAATTTCCCTGAGAGATTACACTAAAGCTTAAATGGAGTCCACCTGTTTTAAAACTAGTGATTCTGATTATTTATTCTGATGATTCTGATTATTTAGTAGTCAGTCATCATAAATAAAAGGAGAAAAGGATTTAGGTCTGGCAATAGAGATGGCCAGTTTAGAACACTGATTTTGTTGTCAGTAACCACTGTATTACAGCCATCTTCATTTTTAATGTACATATATATTTTTTATGTACATCATGTTTTCTGACATGTCTGGAAGACTACTTTTACTTCTATTAAAATAAATGAATTATATTTGCATGTAAATATCTCTTCGCATCTCTTTATTAATAAAAAACAGTGATTTGATTTTTTTTCATCGCACTCCTAAATGTCTTTGTGTGCTCCTAAATTGTTCAACTTACTTGTACAGTACTCCTTGGGAAAAAAAGTTAGTGCTAGTCTTGACCAAATCTAAAGTAAAACAACAAAGTACATTTTTAAGAATTAGAAGCATTTCATCTGGATGAATCAAATCTACCAAAATGCTTGAATTATAAAGGAGCAGAGTCACAAAACTGAAGACAACCTTAGGCCTGAATATTTCTTACAATTATGCATTATTACAAAAGAAATTGTGTCAAAATATGTTACATTTGGTTGAATGATATTTCAATATCAATATTTCAAGATGGAGGACCTGGAGAAAGAGATAATTCCCGAGTCCCCCTAATCCACATTCGATCAATAGAGGGGCCAAGGCAATTTTATTTTCCAGTCTAAAGACTCCCAGCCAAAAATTTGGCCTCTGGCTTAATGTTTGTTTTTCTCGCCTGAGAAGTGCAAAATAAAAGAGAAAGCCGTTTATTTCTCCCTAAGACATCAGATTACAGAGAAAAAGTTTTTTTGTTGTTATTGTTTTTCAAGCATCTGCCATCAGTGCTAACCCAATACCAATCGGTTTGCTGGGGAGGAGAGGAGAGGGTCATCCATCATAAACTGTAACAAGATATTCATATTCCATGACAGTGCTGCTGTGGGGTGCTCGCCTTGAAGAGATCACTTGTTCTCCGCCAGTTTGACTCCCGGTGCGATGGCACCCATGGCGCGTGGCAAGGGTCCGACAGGTAGAACAATGTACCTTTGCAATGAGAAACCTCTCTCCCACGGTGACTTTTTAATGGCCGCGATCACGGGCCTCTCCGGCACGCCTCGCCGCAAGGCTCCGGCTCTCATCTCCTCGCCATCCATTTCACTTCGAAAGGACTGACCGTGATGTGAGCGGTGGGTCCTGAAGATGTTCTACCGACAAACGGCATTCCGAGTCAAGGCCAAGAGATGGCGGTCGTCTGTGTTCTGTGGACTGTGTTTTTTTTTTTTTTATAGGTCACATTAAACTCAGATTTAGTCAAACAAAGGAGCGTGTGCATAACCTTGCTTGGTTTGTCTCCATCCCTCTCTCACACAAACAAGCGCACACACACAGATACAGAGACAGAAATGTTCACAAGACTATAAACAAACCAGAAACACATAAACATTGATCAGAATGGCAGATATACGATTTCACAGTTACACACACACAAATTAAACAGTTTTGCTCCTTCCAGGGTCACATCTGAGGGCTGTAGCATCCACCTCCCACTAAACACGGTAACCGTGGGTGACGGCAGGACAGGCAGCTCCTGCAAACTCTGAGACCTCCTTTCCAAATTGAGGGCAGAGCCTTTGATCTTATAGCAGAGAGGAAAATGCTTGTTCTGCCAGGTAACATATGAAAAAAAAGAATAATAATCAGAGGAATAAAAAGCGTAAAAAGGCAAAGCGAGAGAAGGACAGAGTGGCAGGCATAAGTTTAATTCAGCATTTGGCTATAGCTCTGCCACGTACTGTATACATCCTGCTATGCTATTAAAAAAATCCCCTAATGGCTTGTTTCCATAGTAACAACTCTTATATGTGCAACACACGCGCTTATAGGCAGACATACATGCAGGGTGTCACAAACATGCACTTACACAGAACGCCCACCCATGCATCCACAGAGCGTTCCCTGTGGTGGTAGAATGGAGCGTATGGCTATAGAATCCATCGCTAGGTTAACTTGTTAGATGCATAAAACACAACCTGATCTATAGCAGAGATTAATTCATTCAACATAAAATAAGATTAGCCTTTATTGTCTCCCTTGAGACAACTTTGTCTTGGGCATTCGAGAGAACGTAGCAGCACACAGCCTCTCCATGCACGCACACACACACACACACACACACACACACACACACACACACACAAACACACAAACACACACACAGTAGCTGTGTCTCAATTAAGGGGCCACATCGTTCGAAGGTTGCGGTCTATGGAGAACATGAAGGACAAACATGGTGTCCCCCCATAGACCACGAAGGCCAAAATGCATTCTGGGATAAAAATCTGAACCGGTACTCGTGTGGGCCGTACCGGCCCATTTCAGGCACTGGTTTAACGAACAGGTTACCAAACAATGTTGTGATGCCATAATGAATAACAGATTCAATGCTTTTATCCTCTCCATGGATCCTGAGCCTTCACAGAAGATGCAGACGCTGACTGATGTGTGAAGAAACATACTCCACTTGATGAGCCCATTGTAACTGAGAATCAAAGTGAATAGCCAAGTACTGGTATGTCGTTACCTGATCAACTCTCTCCCCATTTATTAGAACTGGGCTCTGATCCCCCACAGACATGGGATCGAAGACCATTTCTCTATTTTCCCCCCCTGATGTTTAAAACAGGTTGTGCCCCTACACTGCACAATGTCCTCTTCTATCTCTGACTCATACACAGCAATGTCTGAATCGTTTGTCAGTAAACAGTACGGTTGTATCATCTGAAAGCTTGTGTGAAAAGAAGGGGAGAGCTTATGCAGCCTTGAGGAGCTCCAGTATTTATAACCTGTAAGTCAGAGAGTTGATTTGACTTTCACCTGCTGTTGTCTTCCTACGAGAAATGTGTGGTACCATCGGATTCACCTCCATCTGTTTCAGCTTGTTTAACAGGGTCCTGAGGGAGTATGGTATTAAATGCTGAGCTAAACTCCATAAACATTAGTCTAGCATAAGCTGTAGGATTTCCAAAGTGCTTTAAAGTAAAGTGAGTGAGTTGTAGCGTTTACAGCATTGTCAGAGAGCCTCGACCATCATTACAAGCAAATTAGTAGGGGTCAAAGAGACGTTGTACCTCACTTTGTAGGTTCCATACCATAATGCCTTCAAGTGATTTCATCACTATTGATGTCAGTGCTAATGGTCTAAAATCATTATTTTCCTGTGGGCAAGGTTTTTTGGAACAGGAATTATGTAAATGACCCCAATACACAGTGTGGTTCACATGTGTCATTTTTTGCGTTTGTAATGCATTTTGTTTTTATTTTTGTTATTTCCCATGAACACTGAGGTGCTTTTATTTTAAAAAGACAGCAGACGTAGGTAATGGATGGAAATACGAACAAGGACGAACGTTTGCGTAATTATTTGCTAACTTTCTGGTGCTAGGCTAACAGAGTTGAATGTATTATTTTACCTTCTATTTGTTTAATTTCTGTTTAGCTCTTATGTTTGTCGATGAAGTCAATGGAAAACAGAAGAAACTGCTTTAGACGCTAGAGTAAGATCTTCCACCATTTGCCGCCCTGCGGCACAACGTGGTCTCAACGTCTCAAGGTACGTACCCACAACGGACAGCAGGTGGCAGAAGTTGGTCTGGAAACTGAAACGATAAGGAATAAAGTAGGAAAATGGAGGGCAAACAGGCCTGTGAGCCTTAAGGACATTAATGAATTGTCAGTCCACTAAAGCAAATTCAGACTGACAGACCTGAAATTTAGCTTGCTTCAAAACGCAAGTGAAAATACATGGCAGAATATAAAAGGAGACAAACCCCGCCACTCTGAATGTACCAGAATGCCAACAGAAAAAAATGATTGCTTACCAAAAGGAAGAAGTAAAAAAATATATATTTTTAAAGTTTACCTGCTTATTTGAACAGTGGAAAAGCCAAGCGCGTGAGGCAAGAGAAAAACTAAAGTCAGACTTAACTGAAGCACACTTGTCCTCACTTGCAGACATTTTAGAGAAGGGAAAAGATGACATTATGAAACTCTGCACTGAAATAAGAGATCTTGTAGCACCAACAGCTGATTTAAGGTGAAAAATTGATGCATGTGAAGCGGTAAATATTATCAAGATCATATATGAAAGACAAACGGGTGTTGGAAATTTTGATGCAGAGCATGAAAGATGTTGTCTGGGTGAGCTGCTGGATCGTGACTCTCCGTTTATGGTGCTACTGCTGCACAGTAAAGTATCAGCCATCATTCCTCGCCTTCATACATCAAAACGGGCTGATGCAGCGGCAGAGCTGGCAGCAAAAGAGGCTGTATGCAAGATTGAGCAAGAGGAAAGAAAGCAAGGGGAAAAGATAAAAGCTCTAGGAGAGCAGCACAAGAAAGAACTGGAAATTCAAAGGTCTGATTCTGGAGCGTCTGCAGGCTTAAAAGGACATGTTCCAAAAGATTTTTTCTTTCATTTCATTTTTTCATTACATTTACAATTACATTTTCAGCCCCTTTGATGTGTTGAACTGTAACATACTTACTTTTCAATAATGACCGGCTGGCCGTACATTATCCCTTACATAGACAACACATGGTTTTGCCTTTTCTGCCGGTCCATCACCCAGAATGCCGCCATAGAAACAGTGTACAAACCACCTTTTTGTTTTGTGATCATTTGAAGTACTCCCATACTTTGAAGCCTTGGGTCTTTGGAAACTTTTACACTGAACCAGTTTCGCAACTGACTCAGACTCTGTTGCAGCCACCATGATTTTTCAAAACTGTAGCGTTGACTGGAGCCAAAAACGACACATGCAGCAATTACGTAATGATATTGAAAAAAACATTTGTTATACTGAAGTGTTTTAGAAATCGAAAAGTTTAATTCCTAAAAAACAAAAACAAAACGATGCCTCGGTTTAAAATATTGATATCGACGCATTTTCATCGTCGTCGTCATTGATTACATCAACTAACCACGGCAGTACTGCCACTCTAGAATGACATTCAGCTCCTCAGACATTTCATTAATGTTAATATGCCAAAAAAAAAAAAAAAAAAAGATTGTTCACGAGTCCCACATCTCGAGTCTGAGTCGAGTCTCAAGTCTTTTGAGGTCAAGTCTCAAGTCTCAAATCACTGTGTGTGCCACTTAAGTGCGACTCGGGTCCAAGTTGCAAACTCAAGTCCCCATCTCTGCAGGACAGCACCAGCTCCAACGTGACTTGTGTCCGCTTGCAGTCTGAATGGCTGGTCAAAATGAGATGCAAGGACAAGAAAACAACACAACAGTAACTTTGCATTATCAAAGGTCCAAGGACCAGAACATTTAACTTTGCTTTTGAGCAAATTTGTAAGTGGAGCTAACAATCGAATGATGACATGATATAATATCCAAGGCCAAGGAATCGTATCAATTCCTGTTTAGTAGCTGGAGTGGGAAACTTCTCAACCACTGCAATTTTTGCACCGACATTGCGCACTTGCCCTTGGTCCTACTACTCGGCTGACTGATGGTCAGGCGTGCCTCAGCCAAACGCTCAAACAAAGCACCGATACGCTGAGCATGATCATCCCAACGGTTGACTTATGACCAAATCATCGCGGTAAACGGCGCATCTTGTGGATGAGATGGTGCCTTTCCACACAGTGGGACGTGCAAAACTCCCATTTTCCATGTTTGAATAATCAGTGGGTGGTATGATCGATTATTTGAATAATCAATATTTTTAAGAAAATTTTGTAAAAAAAAAACTAAAATAAAATAAAAATTTGAAAAAAAAAGACAAATATTTTAATTAAAATATTTTAAATATTTTAAATAAAGTGGCCAACGCGGCCACTTCCGTTGGTGCAGATATTGCTCCCGCATTAGTTCCACTCCAAAAAAAAGTATATTTGAGTGAAAAAAATAAAAAATAAAAAATTCATTACAATTAAAAGTAAAAAATTAATAAAACGACTATATTTTCAAAATCGATTTTGACTGTTATGATCGAATATTCGAATATTTGATTATTAACATCCCTACCACACAGTGGAAAAGCAGTCTTTCAAGTCCATGATATAGAAGTTGGACAAGCAATACCAGTTGCCTGGGAAAACCTATTTCTCAGAGATGGCCGAAGATGTATAATGAATTAAAGGCAATCATTTTAAGTGAGATCAAGGATGATGATTACTTATCCAAGACCACAAATATGTGGTCAAGCATAAAGATGACTCCATATATGTGCCTTACGGTACATTATGTGACCAAGGACTGGGGTTTGAAATCCCGGTGCCTTGAGATCTCGTTCTTATACCTGTGAACCACTCCGCTGATAATATCACGGAAGCTCTCCGCATTGCCTTCAATGAGTGGTCCATGGATGAAAATAAATCAGCCTGCATGACTACGACAACGGTGCAAACATCTAATCAGCAGTGGTGGATAAGTTGATGTGGCCGTGGCTGAACTGTTTTGGCCACAACTTACACGTGGCAGTGACCAACTCCATGACAGGTGTGAAGGACCACACATCCTGCACGATGGGCCTCTGTCACAGCTTGGTCACTGTGTTCTCTCACAGCTGGCTGAAGAGATCTGGTCAAAATGCAAATGAAGCCTTGAAAATTAAATGCTTCAGATTTGGCATGATATGAGAATGTTGTGTATTTTCTTAAATAAAATAACTAACCACACTGGGTCACATAGTGACGCCACTGTTTAGTGGTTTTTATAGTTTGGGATCTGCCCATCAACAACAACGAAATCAAAGGAAACGGTGCCTTTCGGAGAAAATTATTTATTGTATCTGTGATGCAATCGATGCTCTTGACCATGTTTAAATTGTACAATTTGATGCAATTTAGGAAAAATAATCATGAATATGTGGCATGACTTTCCACTACCACAAAAAGATTAAAAAAAAAAAAAATACAAATTAGGATTCAGCTTCCAGCCTGAATTCCTCTGACAAGGCATGTCAGGGGAGTGTTGCTAAGCAACACTGGTATCTGTGGTCAAGTGCAAATATCTCTATTCATCACCGAAGAGCCTCACTTATTGAGTTTTTATTCCCCGTGAGTGCCCTGTGCTGGGTCATTACACACAGGCACTTCCTGGTTAGATAGTCTGGGCCTATGATATCACAGGGATCTCCATCTCCAATGTTAAAGTGAGGGAAAGTCCTACTGTACTTTGAACTTCTGATTCGGGTTAGGTCTGTCATTTATAGAATATATTCCTTTACAAGCTCAATCAACTAGAAAATAGAGATGATTTCTGTCAGATAAGTATCTTTTTAAAGATGGGATAATGGGAAATGTTTCAGTTTGATTTTGCTGAAAATCGTTTTAGGTAAACGCCTTGAATCCTTTTCACCGGAGAATGCAGGAAGAATGTAAAAAATGCAAGTAGTGGAGTTAGTGGCACTAACATTTTCATTACGGAACTAAAAATGTTCAAACACATTTCATTATCTGAGACATAAACACTCTCCCTGTAATATAACTGATTATGTATTAATAACTGAACCATAACATTGGTTCTGTGATTGCAGTTTAGATCCCGTGGCATGTACTTTTACATTTATGCATTTGTTAACGGTCCCTACAGAGCACCGCCGGTGTATACGTTTTATACAGAAACTTAAAAGGGTTTGTTTTTCCATATGAATCGTACACAGAAGAGTAATCTGTAGACCTGACAATGCATTTTAGAGGATGAACAACATTAGGTAATTAGCTTAATTTATCATGATCCCCTCCTAACTACTTAAGGATCAACACAGGCGAAAGGTTTCATTGACTACTAAAGCAGCAAACGGATCGGCACCATTTGATGTGGCCGGATCAGGTCTACACAGCTTTCCCAGTCGATAGGAAAATCAAACACCACAGATGGAGAGACTAAATCAATAACAGACATGTCCCTAGAGACATGAGGACCGGTCCAGCATGTCAAACATTTGTCTACTGTACCGTCTACAGTAAAGAACCATTTTGGCCCCGGGTTTGAACGTCCCGGCAGTTCGCTTGTCTGTGACCTCAGGCGCAGGTTTCACCTTGGCGTGTGCATTACCCTTCACAGCCGCTCCGAGGGGACCCGATGGCCCCAGAGGCACCAGTTTCTGCCTGTCCTAAGATCGATGGGTGAACTTGTCCTTCGCAAGTGCTGCTCCCATGGCAACGCCCCCAGTCTTTTGCAGGATCTCGACCTCCAATGGGAAATGTGTTAAAACTGACACAGGGCTGCACACTTAAGGAAATATAAAGTGGATTGTGCGCAAGACTGTGTGCAACCACCTTTGGGATGACAGATGAGCAAACATGGCGGAAAGCCAAGCATTTCTTTACCCATGCTGTTTCCGTAGGCTCCACATGGGAAACATGATGGCCAATTATATCTACACACATACTGTAGGTAATGGCAAAACTGTATATTTTCATGTTCAATATGGTGTAATATATTGGACCAATCTCTTAGCTCCAAGATCTTTCCTACGACTGGGGAAACAGTAGTGTGAAGCAGCGTGAGTTCATTATTTAAAGGGTAGATCGGTGTTGCTATTGCAGCTGATAACCAAAATGTTTTATAATACTAGTGATCCGTCATGTCCATTAAAAAGTAACTCTGACCTGTTATGGTACAGTACCAAGTTGTTGCAGGAAAGCTTAAAGACAAAGACAGAGTTTGGCTCGTATTCAACTAGAACTCATCACGACCATGCAGCAGGGACCATGTACTGCCTCTACATTAAGCACTCAATTGACACCCTTCTATAGGGTGTCAAATGTCTGCCAAAGTTCCATTTTTCAAACGGTCACATTGTATTTGAACCATGTTTTTCCATTTTTTTTCCATCTTGATTGTTGCCATCAAAATTGATGAAAGCATTGAACGGGAATAACATCATTTCCACAGCATTATTACTTTTCATTATGGTGGGCACATTTTTCTCATTTCTCTATAGGGAGCCAACAACACTGTTTTCCCATGCGGAAATTGTTTTCGATTTATTCCTTACATGATAGGCTGCCATCTTCAATCTTCTCAAAATACAACTCCTCCAGCTCCCCAAGTGATAACATATGGCTCATGCCAATTTGCAAACAACATATAAAGAGCCAAATGCAACATTGTCAATTTTTGGACGCTATCCAAGCAATGAATCAGCTGTGGTCATGATTGATTGCCATCAAATGAAATACTCACAGCGAAAACGGGCAACGGCAGAGCTTTGACCTTGTCAATAGGAATGTTCCCCACAAATAACATGTACTAAGATACAGCTGTTATACCGCTGATTAGAGGCAGGCCAACATGAAGAAACCATAATTGTTGACATGAAACTAACAGAAACTTATCTGAGACATGACCTGGAGTCATGCATGATGTCTGTAATAATAAATAAAAAATCTTCAAATGGAACAGAGCTTTTGACATCATGTAGTCCTGAGAGCCAAAACAAATGTTTTGTTTTTTTAAACATCACAATCTGTTGGGGAGGGAAGGGGGGATATGATGTCATTTATAAAAAATATATTTTACATTATGGAGACACCAAACTCCCTTAGAACTAGATCACCTCCTCCCCCATCTAAAGAGGCCTCATTTGTCACACACTGGAAGGATGGTCTTGGTAGGCCAATGATAATATTATGCGCCCCGCACCAATTGGGCACAGAGCTTGCAGGACACCCCCTGCCCCGTGGAGAAGGTGGAGGAGAGCTCGGAGGGCAGATGGGATCAGCGTGATGTATTATGCATGGTTGAAAACTACGCTTGGGAGGACCAGCTGAGCCCCCAGTCAGAGAGGACCAACTGACCGCTGCCCCCTCCCCACACACACACACACACACACACACACACACACACACACACACACAGGCTCCTAGGCAGGCTGTGCTGTTCCGTGACCCTGGGCACGTTTCCAGCCTTATACGGTATATTGGCTTTTATAAGGAGAAGTCAGTGCATTGTGTTGAAATATTCATTGGGCCACTTCTCCCAGGATTGACGTTTTGGTTTCCTCACAGCTGACTTTGGTACAGGCCCCGTTCACACTACATGCAGATGGAAGCATTATGGCTGTCGAGTCTCACTCACAGTCTGCTGATGGTATATTTAATTCAATTAAATATTATGGTCATGGCAAGGAAAGTAAAAAATATACTCTAGTTTTCTTTTTTTTTTTAAACAGAGATTGCAAGACAATTTAAATTAAATAAATGTATACATGCAATGTCATCGTTCAAAATAAAGGCACCCCAACAGTTGTCACACACTGATGTTAATAATGGTGTGTCTTTTCTGGCACACATATCCATGGGTATAAATGGGCCGTGCCCTCTTCCTGGGACTGGCTCTTTGTGCATGTGATTAAGCGAGGTGTGGAAGAGGGGGTGGTTACTGGGGGTTGTGGGGAGAATGAGACAGGCCTACTGCATCAATGTCTACCAAGTCCAAGTCACTTTTTCCCTTCGCTCTTCAACCCGAGTCCCACCACCGCCCCCCCTACACATCTCTCCCTTACTTATTTTCTCCCTTTCTGCTGCCATCATCTGCCTTGCCTGATGAGTGACACCTTCACTAATGGATTTGCAGTAAGATACAGCAGGGGGTTGCATGTTGAGGCACCAGATGGGCCTTTGGAGAAGAAGACTTGGACCTGGCAAAGGCAAAGGTGTGGTGAATGTTTGTCCGAATTCAGAGAGTGCTGCTTGTGTTTTCCTTTTTCTAGATGATATAATTAGCGAAAAATGCTAATTTTACTGACTTGTCCAAACAGTGGAGGGAATCTTTAGAGGCCAATTTAAAGTTAGCAGCACTAAACTACAGCAACAAATCCACACCGAAGGAACGTGATATTTCAATAATAATAATAATAATAATATTTCAAGACCGAAGATGCATTGTCAAATCCAAAGCAATCTTTAAAGGTCCTATTCTTTGAAAGCCTTTTGCATTGTTTTGGGACTCATACCAACACTGAAAATCTGGAATCTGTGCCTATAGTTTTATTACAGGAATCATCCCTATTTTAATAAGGTGTTTTGATTTGTGTTCATTGTAAGGTATCTATTTTCTTGCCGGCGCAAGGCGCTAACGCAGGGCGTAAACGCAGGCGGATTGGTATTTTCGTGCAAGGCACAAACGCAGACGTATTGGTATTTTCGTGCGGCGCAAAAACACGGTTGCACTACTGTGGGTTGGCCAGCGCAATAGGGGGTGTGTCAATGAAAACAGACAGGCGCAGTGCAATTTTGGTGTATATTTAGGTCAAATAATGCGCTTGCATTTACGCCGATGCAGACCAGCTCTTAACGCAAACACAAGGCACTATGTGTATTTTGGTGACTTTATTGATGCGCAGCGCACATACAGTATGAACACAGGGTTATCTGGAATCACGATAATGTTTTGTGGATATTGTGAATTACCCGCGTTGAGGCAAATCGTCCAAACCATGAGTAACTTGCAAGCTGTAATCAATTTAAAAAAATATATATATATATTAACCACAGCTTGTGCTTATTCAATGCACGAAATTACGAACACAAGACTGAAGGCATCCATCCCTGTTCATCTCTACTGTTCAGTAAGATACACATGTTCAAAAAATGTATGTTTGTGTACTGTGCACATTCTTATGTAAATGGTTTTATTCTTTCCATTTGCACTCCAGAAAATGGAGTACATAGGCCTAATATAGGACGGCAAGTAGCCTACGGCGTTACCATGTAAGCATACCGCGAGTATCTTACGTCGACCTGTCCGAGGAGGAGTGCAAGCTGAAGCTGCATGTCTCCCGACACGTTGGCGATCGGATCTGCCGGCTCGTGGCTCCGGACATAGAGGGAAACCCACCCGGTCGCTGTGCGCTCCCAAGTGACCAAGCAGCCCTCGCATTCATCGCCACCGGCTCCTTCCAACCGACCTTCAGCCAGCGGATACACGCATTCGTGCTGTTTTATTGATATAACGTTTTTAAATGAACTATTATTATTATTATTTATGTCTGCAAATGGGGGCGAAGAGGGGAGTCTTAAGGCATTTCATCATTTCTGATTAACGTTTCATTTTATTTTTGAAAAACATAATATATTAAATAAATTAAAACATTAAAAGCAAAGAGAGTAAATCACTCTCTTCTTTTGAAAAGTGCTCTGCCGTTCTAAATCTTCCATGTCAGGAAATGAGGAAATAGTCTATTTGCTGTTGCGCTGGGCGCACTGGCATTTAAAGGGATGGAAAACAGGAGTTCTGATTGGCCATAATGAAACCAAACCCACCGTTTAATCCAACTGAAAACTTCTTACCGAAAAAAATACATATCGACACATGACCATTAATAAAGAAAATGTAGAATCTGCATTCTGCAGAGAGTAGGTGAAGTGTAATGTCAAAATTGAAGAAATAGACAATTGATAACATTGTGAAATTATTTATTTGGCTAAATAGACTCAAAATAGCGTTGGATATGTATGAGTGGAATTTCATTTAATTGGCCTTTAACCGTAGGACACACAAAGAAAGGTTAGCAGGGAATGTATTTCTTGTTCTCCGTTTGAATACAGTGTTGAGGGGAGCAACGTGGCCCTTCATTCCTCACACACAGCAGGTCTGGCAATGTGTTTCTTCTTCTACTGCATTCACTTTGAGTTGTGTTTAATTTCTGCATTTCTGAGAGATCAGCCAGCTCCAGGCGTAGCCTGGTTAAGCCAATTACAATGTCAGCTCAGTGCAACTTTTGCAATGCAACCGTAACTCAATGTAGCCTTGCACTTTATTCATCCATTGATCCATCTCCACAGTCTGTATCCACTAGTCTATCTAGTCTACTAGTCTATGGCTTGGCATCATTGGGAATCAATACCAATGTTACTTAACTGGCAATAAAATCAATTAAATGGCGACAAGCACTCTGACCTGACACCATTAAAATCTACGAGTTGTCAATGATCCCTTCTGAAACTGTACATTAGATCTAACCTATATCAAAACAAAACTGTCTTTCAAAACTCAGTGGAGGGAAAACTGGGACAGGATTCTATATCAGCAATAGTCTACAACACTGTATTTCCACTTATCTCCTCATTCAGCTAGTGGGTCGTTAATAACATTGCTTAATGGCCGGCGTGGTGATTCCAGCATGTCAAGGTCATGCCGACACCGTTTCACCAACAAACTTTAGTCACCTGATGTTGGAGGTCTGACGGCGAAGAAAATAGACAAGGGAAGATAAGCGAAGAGAGGAGAGAAAAGAAAGGCATAACCCCCAAATGTTAATCCTGACAACAGATCTAGGCAGTTTGGCCACCATTTGTTTTTCCCTCTCCTCCGTGTTTACAGTCTGGAATGCATTTCGCTGCTTGTCATCAGCGTAATGGGAAGTCTTATGATATTTATTCACAGTGTTGGCTGCTTGTGTGTGTTTGTTTGTGTGTGTTTGTTTGTGTGTGTGATTCACAAACACACGCACACACACAAGCAGCCAACCCTGTGAATAAATATCATAGGACTTCCCCATTACCCACACGATTTATCTTTCCATACTTTTTCTTGTATCCCATAAACACTAAACACGTCTCTGTGAGAGAGAATATAACTGGCAAGGGCGTGTTCGTTTCTGTAGCACACCACACAGACACACACACACACACCACTATGCTGTTGGAAAACATTCAACCTTTAAACACTGTAAGCAGTGAGGAAATATCCGTAATCTACAGCAACCCTTGGCTTGTAAGTGTGAGCCCTGTCAGATGCAGCACTGCTGGGATTCTGACGCCAACGGCAACAGTGCACCGTGTTCAGATGAGGTTGCTGGTGTTCCCAGTGCCTACGAAGTTGTGAAGCCATAGAGCAGGGGTGTGAAGTGGCACACGCGAGCCTCTTCAATCCGGAGGAGGGTCTGTAAGGGTCCGTTTGATGTGTACGTATGCGGTTGTGCATGTTTCAATCAAATTTAATTAAAAGAAACCGTAGGGCAAAGCGACACAGCAGAGATTTGGCATTCTCAATATGGAGAATACGGAGTTGGCCCCTCTATTCGGCCAAAGGGGGAGACCCTGTATTGTTCTCCTCTGAATTTGGAGTGGATTTTAGTCAACTGTCCTTGAGTCAGTGAGCAGGGGGTTGAACCAAAAAGAAAATGGAATGTGGTGGGCAAATAAAAGACGTGGAAAGAAGTTTCTGGGCATTTTTCAAAGCTAATTAGGAGTCAAATCTAGCTGATAGTTAATATCACTTCTGAGGGTTGCATGGTGAACAATGATTAGTGTTAAAATGATCTGCACTAATACTCCCAATTCATCACTCCCTACCACATGGCCACCACAAACATCCTCGCCAAGCCAGAAGTCTGGTTTAGACTTTTAACGGCGTTTGTACCCATCTACAGGAGATCACAGAAGAAAAGGGCAGGGGAAGGGAACAAGAGAGAGGCGGTGTGGACTGAGTCTAGCTGTGGGAGTAATGCAAGGAAGGAGGAGAGAGGCAGTAAGGTATAAGATAAGGGAGGGAGAAGGCTCGGAGCAGCTATGAACGCTCTGAAAATGGGGTGGAAGGGCAGTGAGGGGAAGGGAAAACTAGAGAGATAGAGGGGAGGGAGGGAGGGGGGACTGTATGTTGGCATTTTTGCTGTGCAAGGGGTAGATTGGGAGGCCTTATGTAAGTGTCTATCAGTGTGGGTGAGCTAGCAATTAAAATATGCCACATTTGCTGGCGTCAGAGTTGCAATTGCAAAACATTAGTTTGATAAGTCTTCATGTTTTGCTCCATGCCTTATCATTAACCATTCGCCATAGCTGGCAGACGGCAGAACCGATATTCCACTTATGTTGCGCAACGGTGTTGTGTGATGGAATGAAACATGTTTGTATTATCAGTGTTTAATGGGAGTTTGGTCAATGTTAACGACTTCATTTTCCAACAGGGCAAAGAAAATCTGCATGCAGAAAGCATTCCTTTCTGCCTCCCACTCTCCTCCTCAGTTATGAAACTCATTTTGTCTCTCATCCTTTTGCTGCATAACAGCAGATGATTAATGTCTCATTCAGGCATGACACACACGCGCACGCGGACACACAAACCCATTTAGTGGAGCTTCTTCCACCTCATTATTGCTAGAAGGAGTGATTCAGAGCCAACCACCCGTCCCTGAAAATAAACAAACAAGAATTCCGTTTGATATCTGCTCTACACTCCCCCAAACTCCCTTATGATTTCCCTTAAGAAATTAACCATCTGGGGTTCAATGAGTGGTCTACTGCAGTTTTTTTTTTTGTGGTTCCAGATTGTTAGCACATAACCCAGATCCCAGGGCTGACCTGGCGGAAATGGCAGATGCCTGTTGGCGTCCATCTTTGACCCTCCCCTCTCCCGTGACTCCATTCATCGAGTTTGACCTTTAACCCCTGGCTGTGACAGTGTGGGGCTGAAATGTTAACCTTTTGTGGTCAGAAAAGTAGAAAGGAAAAAAAAAAAACTGCCACAAACGCTGAATTTGAAGTGGATTTTGCAGATGAATTTACAAGGTAGTGGCTTATGATGCAAGGAGGACAAACAATCCACCAACAGTACATAGAGAAGAAGATCTGCTGAAAGATAGGGCGTGCATCAGTGATCATTTCAGGTGGGGGTCATCCCACTTGAAGGTCGGGGGGAGGGGGTTTGAAAGGACTGACCTCCACAAACCTGTAATATCCTCTCTGGGAGAGACGGTGCATTGCTGGTGTTTAGAGCTCTGGGGAGGGATTAATACAAGGGGCAGTGTGATGGAGGAGTGTGTGTGTGTGTGTGTGTGTGTGGGAGGTTAGACTCTGAAGACGGCAGTAATTATACATAAAAAATAAAAAAAAAGATGGCTGGCTGTGCAGCAATCTGGCCTGCCAACTCACCGTCTTATATTCACGTTATCCTATAAAGTAGTGGCAGCGTACCTGATGGAGGTTAACATCCAAAAGCTTTCAAAACGCAAAATCCACACCAACATTTTTGGCGAATTCACTTTTGTTTTTTTAGAGTTGGTGCTTCCGATGCCAATTAGTATTGACAGTTTAATCAAGCATAGCACACTAGTGGTATTAAAGATGTGTAGGTGGTCAAGAAGAAAGAGAGAGGGAGAGGGTGAGAGAAAGACTTCAGAGCAGCTCCGGGTAAAAACTAAACCAAACCAAATGTTCCTAAAGGAGTATGTGTAGTATGGTTCCTTCCTTCTTCCTATGGGGCATAACATCCATCAGACTTCCTTACATACTAGCTCTTAACAGTGATCTAATTTTCAGGTGTCAAATGGACTCTTCTTGAGTGCAGAATGTGTTCTGCACTGTGAAACGACACGCATGCCGTCAAAATATTAGGGGTGAGAAATAGAAAAGCCAAGTCTCTTATTACCTACTCGTGAAAGAATTCAAATGAAATAAGATCAACTAAAAACCACTGGGTTGTAAAGCAATGATTCATTGAGACAACTGTTGCTTGTTGAGAGTCTTCCCACACTACAGTATTCATATGACCATACGCTGCGTTCGGATATTACAACTGCAGTGTGAGTGTGAACAACAGCTAGAGGGACATTTCTAACTGATTTACAAAACAGACACAACAAACATCATATCACACACACACACACACACACACAATGGATAATTGTTACCTGTAGTAAGTAGGGCTGCCGCGGTTAGTCGATGTAATCGATGACATCGATGTTGAAAATGCGTCGACATCATCATTTTTAAACTGATGCGTTGTTGTTTTTTAGGAATTTACCTTTTTGATTTCTAAAACGCTTCAATTCTGTATAACAAATGTTTTTCCTCAATATCACTCTGTAATTGCTACATGCAGGTCATCAGTCATTTTTGGCTCCAGTCAACGCTACAGTTTTCAAATATCATGGCGGCTGCAGAAGAGCATGGCTCGGTTGGGAATGTGGTTCAGTGTAAAATTTCCAAAGACCCAAGGCTTCGAAAGTATTCGAGTACTTCAAATGATCACAAAACAAAAAGGTGGTTTGTACACTGTGCAAAGTTTCAATGGCATACCACAGCAGAACTAGAGCGAGGCACGAGCACCTGAAGAGAAAATACAAAAGGTGCTATTCTGGATGATGGACCACCAGAAAAGGCAAAACTACCGTATTCATGTTTATTAAATTACCATTGGTAGGGAGAGCTTTAATATCTTTTGTCCTTGCAGCTGCTAAATACACTCATTAAGTTTTGCACCTTAATATGTAAGCCTGTTTACATTTTGTTTTGTGCTACATTATACAATGTCATACAGTTTGTTGTCAAAATAAAATGAACTTAAGGTGGTGTGTCTGGCTGGCTGAGTTAGAAAAAAAATAGTACATTTTTTGAATCTAAGCAACACCTCCTCCCCAATCTGAGATGGCCCCGAAACCGAACTCAATGTGCATTCGTCAAACTGCACATTGAGTTTGCAGTTTGACTGACAGATGGCTCATCCAATCAAAGGTGAAGGGCTCACATCGGATTGGTTATCCCATTTTGGCCCCTGCTCCTCACACAGATGCTCAAATTACGTCATTGATGTGTCAAATATCTTATGTCACTGATTACTGTCGAATACTTGGCAGAATTTTAACATTTTGCCATAAATGTAGTGGCGGACACAGCACCTTTAAATTAAATAATCAATTTGATTTTTTTGGAGGAAAATTAATCTTTAGATCAATAAATAATCAATAAAATAGCCAATAGATTAATCGATAGAAAAATAGTCGTTAGTGGCAGCGGTGTTGCTAAAAGATATCACAACTCTATCACAACAAAAGAGTGCAGAAAATAAAGCCAAATTGCTTGTGAGACTGCCTCTTCATAGATTGTGGGATTTAGGATGATACTAAAAGCTATTGTAACTGATAAACAGCTCCCATGGGGAGAAACAAGTCACTCGTTGTCCACTGCTTGACAAAAGCCATTTTAAGAAGCTAAAAAAAAAAGGGAGCTCCTCTGAAAGGTCAATTAAGCGACGAAGAGGCCTGGATACCATAAGCAGACAGTTAAGAAATGTTACGAAACATCCATTACAGGTCGTGTGACGTGTGCTAGCTTTAGCAGGGACAGCTTTTATCGGATATTTTTATTTGGTACCAGGGTTCATTATAAGGCTGTTGAAACATTTGTTATAGGCACGCTTTATTAATACAATTCCAGTGTAAGACCACAAAATTAAACATGAGCACATGTAGAAAAAAAAAAATATATATATCCACCCGAAGCAGTATGTGCGTTTTACTACCGAGCATG